>JAGKTI010011821.1:0-25645 GCA_018397915.1 Birgus latro | reverse complement strand
AAAAAAAAAAAATCAAGCTTAACTAAAGAAAGCAAACAATTTAAAAAAAAGTGTTTAAACATATCCTCAACAAGATTCACTTTATTGGTCATCCAGAAGCACTTATTGTAAACCATATTCACATACATTTCCTGAAGAAATGTTTTGTTAATGCCTATCTGTGATATATACATATGTAATGGAAATCAAAGGAATAAATATGTTAATCAGCAGAAGAATGAATGTTGGCTGTCAGAGTCAGCATCAATTGAAACATCTCAGTACCCAACTCACTCACTTGCACCACATTGCCTCTCAACTGTCGTTTGCAGTGGTTCCAAGTCAGAGTAGTAAGTGTGTCGCAAAGCAAAACACTTCATTTTAATCAGCTCCTATGACTCACTTGCAGGTAAATATAGTAATTTTGTAGTAGGTGGAATAGAGCAGTAGATTGTCCCCATCTGTCATGGTTGTCCCCTGTTGGAGAAATCTTATAGGTAACTAGACATTGGAATAGATTATACAGTACAGAATAAATGTGTAGCAGGCTGGTTCTTGGAATTTGAATCACAGTACAGTAATTGGATGTAATGATTGCATTTTAAAGTATATAGTAAAAAGTTAATAAGTAAATAAATAAATAAATCATTAAACATTTTCTAGTAGGAGATGCATTTTAGTACTTGCCTTGCTTTGATTGACAAGTAAGTGAAATATTCCATCATCATCTGGACCTCCTTTCCCACCCTAGGGCAGGGTGAGGAGTTGCTATGTCCAGACAACCCAAATTTGCCCAATCCAATGTGCCACACTTCCATTCACTCATCATTCAAGACCCCGGAAATCGAATACACCAAAAACATTCACCACGTTTTGTAGCCTCACATAAACATAAATATTCCAAAGAGTTCAATAATTCTATAGTTGCCTCTTACCTATGATGAACATGTTTTTTCTATAAAACTACATCATTTTTCCATTACAGGATGTTGCTGGTGGTGGAGAACCGTCTTTCCTGATAACAAATTATGCCCTATGCTTGATGATGCTGTTCTATCTCATGTATAGAGATGATCCCATAGTTCCTTCAGTAACATACCTGAGGCAAGATTCAAGGAACCACAGTGTCCTACCATATATCGTAGCAGGCTGGGACTGCAGCTTCAGCAATAACGTTGCTGAATGGACAAACAGATACCATAACATCAGCATCATGGAACTTGTGGCAGAATTTTTTGAATTTTACAGTAAACTTGATGCTTCCAAGTGGATAGTCAGCCCATATGCTGGTACTTTGATTGAAAAGTCAAAAATCAAGGATAGAGATACGAGAAAGCTACCTCAGTGTATGTTGTCTTACTGCCAGCAGGACACTGACATACAGATCAACACAGCACTGTGTGTTCAGGATGCCTTTGAGCTCTCTCATAATTGCACTAGAGGGCTCAAGAGGGGTCCACTTGCAGAGTTCCAGTACAAGTGCTCTGTAGCTGCCCAAATCTCTCGGGCAGTTGTAGAGGGAACACAGTCTCTTTCAGACTTCCTTGAGGTTATTGAAATGACTCCGGCAGCCCTTGAGGACCTGTTCCAGGCAGCGGAGGCTGATGAGGGTAATGGAGCTGTAGAGGAGGTGAACAGCAAGAGAGAGAGAGTAGAACAGCTTCAGGAGATTATTACTCTTGATGACTCTCAAGATTCCATAATAGAGCTTGATTCTGTCGAGGAGGTGCAGATTGTTCAGCCATTCAAGGGAGATGAAAATTTCATAGGATTAGATGTCAAAAATGATGATGGTCCAACCAAAAGTCAGGGTTTGGGTGCACCATTGGGCAAGTGCAGCAAGTTTGATCGTCCTTTAATTATGAACAACAAAGCAGATGGGGATACAGTGGAAATGATCCAGATAAATTCACCATTGTCTAAACCAAGCAGGTCAGGTGATTATTTGTCCTTGAATGTTCAGGAAAATGAAGTATTGACCAAGAGGAAAAAATCAGATAAGTTTTCAACAGACAACTGCAATTCGGATGTTGAAATTTTGACAGACACTGATGCAGAAATTACTGTTATAGGAGAATCTAACGCAAGCCCAGTCAGGCATACAGCTCTAAATACAACAGCAAATGGGGTCACAGGCAGCGATTCAGACACAGGTAGTCACCCTAGGGAATTCTTGGACAGGGAGCCAGGAGAGAGACCTTTGAAATGTATCTTCTTGTTTAAAGATATTCCAGAATTTACCATAAATTTTGATGGCGCTGTGTCTGGTAGTAAGAATGTAATGACACTGCAAGATGATATAGGACAGGCAGCATGTTCTTTAATTAATTTTGCTTTACAGCAGTGCTTGAAGATTGAAGTATCTGTGATTGAGGACTTCCTAGGATGCAAAAAGAGAAAGACACTGGAAATGGAGAATGACACAGACTCATCCAAGCGCCTCAAAGCTGAGAATGGAGAGTGTATCCCAGTTCAAACAAAATATCGGAAACTTGCACAGTATAAGTGTACAGCTGAGGTTCATCTTTGGATTGGGAGAAAGAAAATCACAAAAACTGTTCCTAGGCAAGCAAATACCACACCTCTGCAGCATGAACTGGCCATAACAGAAGTCCAGATGGAATCTAGGGGCAACCTGGGAAGTGGCCTTTCCATTGATTGTCAAATTGAAGTTTGGCAGAAGTGTGACAATGCAAGCTACATTGTTTTAACTGGAAGATCACTTTCCGAAGAAAAGCACATCAAAGGACATTTGATTCAGATGTTTAATTACCTTGCATCATTCATTCAGAATCTTCTGAAGAAAGTAGTAGTTTATGTACAAGCAACTTCTTCAAAAAGATAAAGTTTTTATGAGCTACAGCAAGGGTTCCATGACTGTAGAACTGAAACTATGACGCATTGTTTGGAAAAATTTAGAAAGCAGTTCTTCATTTTCCTCTATTTCATCCTAGATTCATCAAACCTTAGTTTGGTGTACCATACTTGTTTTGTAAGTAAAACACAGGTGTGGTGGTAATGTTGAATTTAGTGCAGGTTTTACAGAATACTGAAAGTACAGTAGAACCCCTTCAATTTGGACTGTTGAAGGGGGGAAAGTTGTCCGAGTTGTTGCCTATAAATTTCAAATGGCTTCTAAAGCCATAAAGTATGTTTTTCCCAGGTTATAGCAATTAAATATTCATAATTTAGCTTTTAAATTGCTTCACTGTTGATTGCTGCTAACACCAAACTTGGGTACGGTACTCAAAAGTTTGTCTGTAGTCTTCATTTTATCAGAGACATGTTTCTAAATTCTATTTTCAGTCACAGTTTGGTCTGGAGAGGCTCCTTTGTCTAACTTGTCAAGGGTTTTCAGGATTAATGGGCACACATACAAATGTATTTATGTTTGGGGGCAGGCTTAGGTTCAGGGTCAAAAATATTTTTTGATGTTTCATTTATAAAGCTCCAACATGTTTGCATGCATCAGCCATGGTCACCTGTTGGGGCAGGCTTAGGCTCAGGGCTGAAAATCGTTTTTGATATGTCATTTATAAAGCTCCAACATGCATACATGCATTGGCCATGGTCACCTGTTGGTGGCTTTCCATGCTGCCCGATGTATGCCAGCCTCCTTATTCAGTCCCGTATCCCTGAGGTCACACTCTGTGACCTCATCCCAGGCCTTTTTCGGTTTGCCTTTCTCAACCCTACCCCCAACATTCACACTTCTCACTTTGTGCCCCCAGTTGTCATCCCCCATCCTCTCCACTTGCCCAACTAGCTCAATCCATCCCTCTTCATCACAACACTAGCATGCTCCAGTCTCATCCTTCCTCTCAACTCATCCATCATAAACCTAGCCCCCCCTCTCCCCCCAACCCTTTCATTCAAGGACACATTGCACATCCACCTTATCATTGTCATTTCTGTATGTTTGAGCCTACAAATATCTTGCCTGTAAAGTAAACAAATGATTAGTAAAAAATTGTACACTTTGAATGTGTTTCTGCCATTGCTAAAGGTAATACACAATATACAGTATTAGAAAAATGTAGTTTGAGGGGGTAGAATCATGGGGGAAAATCCATCAGTGTGGGACACTTGTTGCTGCCATGCCAACTAAACAAAGACCGAGGCCTAGTCAGGTGGGAGCATGGTTGTCCGAGTCATATACCAGTTATTTCATGTAGTTCGTACTCATCTGTGTTATATACATCAAATTTGTCCGCCCAGATTTTTTTGTCCAAGTAACACAGGGTTCGAGATAGAGGGGTTTTATTGGGTTTCGATTAATGTTTTAAGTTACGGGTCATGGTGAAATCTTTGTATGTGCTTATGTCTTCTTTAAATTAGATAGCATATGGTCTAAATGCAGTATAAGATTATTGTAGTTTTCCAGAGTACATGTTTGCAAATATTTGAGTGTGGAGGTTAGTCAGTGGATGAGAAACTATGATTTTAACATTATTCAGTGTGAGATTGAGGTATGTAAGTTGTGTAGCTCGTTGGATTTATGGATAAGCATATGAACACATTTGACACTCAAGCAGAATAAAAAACTAGATTCAAGAGCACCTTTAAACACCATATTTAAAGTAAACAATTATCTTGTCATGAAGAAATTAAAATGTACAAATTACAGAGGATTTGGGCATGGGACATTTTTGTAAGCAGAGTTTTCATGTTTGTTATGGTATGAATATTGCACTCTAGTTTATTTGTAATGGTACTGAGCCATCTCTCATTAGGCCATATGGGGAAAGGGGAGCGGACTGCACAAATTGAAGATGCCTTGATTGCATGGAAAGATTTCAGAGTTGATGAACACATAGGTGCTAAAGAGGGATGCCTTACTGTAGTGGCAGTGATATAACCAGGTGGCTTCACTGACTGGTTATGTGAATGTCTGTCAGCTCCCTTGCCTCCTTGTCCACCAAAAGGATGATGGTGGACTTAAGGAGTACAGCAACTTTAGCCTGCAGTCCACCAGTTTCATATTCAGATGAGCCTGGGGTTACAGCAACAACAGTGTGAACACAAAACAAAGGTGGATGATAAGGAGAAAAAGACAGTGGGCTTCCAAGGCCTTATATCTCCACTGTTCATAAAAGGGCCCAGAATAAGGTAGTGAGTCTATAACCCATTGAATCCGAAGATGATTTGCCTATCTTAGTCGTGCAATTTCCAGATAGATTTTGTACACCTTGGGGGAGACTTCAAATCGTAGGAGATGATAATCCTCCATTAATCGTTTCACTAATATGAAACAGTCTCAAGCTCAGTAAAATAAGAGATAGAAGGAATTAGAAAAAAATAAATAAAAAATGGATTCAAGGCATTAAAATGACAGGCTGCAAAATAAGTACTGTATAGTAGTTGGATTACTAATTTTGATTGTGTACTTTTATCTTAATTTCTACAAAGGAAAGTTTGTCATATTTTCTAAATGCTGATTGCTGCATGGAGCTCTCATGAAAAGCAACTTCAGTACAGGAATATTGTAGGAAAGTATCCATTATGTGCAAATATATAAATTGATGGTTCTGTAGTGTAATCCTAAGGAATTGGCCCCCAGTTTATGGAGTAAAGTTTACCATTTACACAGTTAGGTAAATAGATCTCTTACTTTTTACATTTTGTATTTATATTTGTGTAAATATTACAGTGGATTGGAAAGTCGAGCATTTTTTTTTCTGTGAAATATTTCATCATAAATATAATCTGTTATATTTAGTACAGTACATGTGTTCCATTTTTTAAAATATATATGTAAAACATGTAATGGTTCATTAAAACATGCTGAACCCATATTTGCCATAGGAGCATTCTGTTTTGATGCAGTATTGTATAAAGGAAGCAGAAGATATCTTGGCCTTATGTTTTTCTTCATTACTAGATGTACTTGTCTCGACAGTGGTCATTTGAAGGGGTAGTTGACAGTAAAGTAATGGAAAGAGTATTTTTTATTTTTGAAAGGAGGGATGGAAAAGAAGGTTGGCATTTGTTTGCAACATAACTTGCCAACCTCATGTCTGCAAGGTACTTTAGATACAATTTCTCAGCGTGTTGCCTAGAACTTGCAATGATTACCATAGCCAAGGAAATCAGTCTGCTTTAGCAGACATTGTTGTGCTGTCTGCAGTTGTAATTGTCATTGTGTGAGGTGTTTGGTATTCATAAAAACTTCTATGGATTACTTAAAAGTTTTTAAAATGCTCTTGCCATAAACTTTTCACCATACTGATTTTATTATATTTACAGTCTTAACATCCTGAAATATTACTCAGGCAGTATAGTGCCCTACACAACTTTTTTTTCTTTAAATAAAGGGCATTTTCCAGTCAGTTTTTGTTTCACCCTTTAGTATGAAAATCTGAGTTTATCCCACCATAAGTAGACTCAATACAGTACTGTATTGCGAAGGCACAACCCTAAATATGCATTATATTTCCAGCCTCACATCACCCAGGTTCTTATTCCCCCTCCCCTCACAAGACAATGTCTTTGTACACTTAATAACGGTTCAGACTTTATTACAAAACGATGAAAATCAACCTCAGTTGTAATACAACACATTACACAATAAAAAAGTAATAACAAACGGTGATATAAAGCAACTCGCGCTCCGTGGGGTTTCAGCTTTAAGCAGTCCCTCTGGCGGCGGACTCGCTCCCCACACACGTAAACATTGGCAGGTTGACGTGAGACGGTAAGTCCAAGTGTGCTGTGCCTTAATTACTTTTTTTGTGGGTATTTGATAAAATGCAGTCTTTCCAGTTTAACTTGTGGGACTATGTAACTTAGTGTGAATAGTCTGTGATCTGCAGCCGGCGTGAATATGGTGTTACGGTGTAGTTTATCTCTGATCAAAAATATACGTGAGAACACCGAATTACCTAATAATGCCATACATAGTTTGCATTACAGCTAAGAGCTTAAAGATGATTAATTGCTTGTATGTTAATCGATCTTTGATCTACAGAAGTACTAAGTAACAAGCACAAATGTAAAGGCCGGCATCGCAGTGAAAGGATTGCTGTATTGTAAATGTACAAGGTGCTAATACAACAAAAGAAAGTGGTGGATCTTGCTACACACCTTCTTCAGCCAATACAGTAGTTACATACATTCGTGGGTGTGGCCGCATCAGTTTTTTGGGTGTAGCCACATACCCTTAAAAAAAAAAAAAAAGGGCATTTGTATGATGTATTACGTACAGGAGTAAAGGGCAGTACTAGATTAGTAAAGAAGTACAGTGAACAAATAGCCAGTGATGACATAATATCGCCTTATCAGCAGGTTGGTGAGTGATGGCCACAACACCCTCTACCACCATCACACTACTACACTCTTCCTCCACTAAACTCTCTCTTGGATTCTGATTTTCCCTTCCTTTTGTCGTGCATGTATTTTATACATATTCTCCCTCGATACATAGTAGCGTTTTTCTTACACTGGCCTGCAGTAAATTTTTTCGGGAACTATGGCTATGATCTTGAATTTGGCTCTCTTTTGTACTGTTTTTGCTTTTTCTTGGAAGGAACAGTATGCAGGCCCGTGGCCTTTGGCTCCTTCTTCCATGCATTAAAAAAAAAAAAAAATAAAGCTTACACACCCTCAAAGATTACACTTCTCTTTCTCCGTTTTATATCACCAGAACTGTTTAGTTGACCATACGGTCTGTACATTGCCCTCATTTTTTTTTTTTTTTTTTTAATAGTGTTTTTCAGTAACACTGTCTTGGAAGCAGTTGTTAGCGGCTATTGCTAGGTAGTGGAGTGCTTGACTAGCCTTAACTGTAAGGAATGTTCTGGGGGAAATCTAATGCGTCAGGTGAGACCCTGTAGACCAATCAGACGGGAGGACACAGAAACACTGGGCCAATCACATAGCTTCATGAATCAGGTGGGAGTGAGAGGCGAGAGTGAAGGCCGGTTCACACGAGCAAAATCGCAGTCTTTTTTTTGCCGGAATTTGCTTACCGGTAGAAATTCCGGCGACTTTTCTTGCCGGTATGGAGAGACCGACGTGTCGGTCTTTTTTTGCCGGGAGAAAGTTGCCGGGCCGATTTAAAAGGAAGCACCGAACAAGGCCACGCTCTGGGAACGAAGACGAATACGACATCTTGCGTGTTAAGACGGATCCGCTCATTTAAAGTTTGGGGATCTTCCAAGCTGAGCTTCCTCACCAGCCTGTAATAAACACTTTCTTGTTTTCTTCTGGACAGCCACGGTCGAGTCCAGATCCGTGACGGCTCATCTTCAATTAAACAAAGTGCAAGTACAAGAGCTGCACGCCGGGTACGAGTATGACGGTCCATCTTTGTTTGTAAACACTGTCGCCGAGAACCAGCCACTGCACGCCCCGTATGTGTGAACACCTTTCCGGGAGAAAGCCAGAAATCGGCATTTTTTTCCCCGCAAATCGGCGGAAAAAAACTGCCGCGATTTTGCTCGTGTGAACCGGCCTTGAGTGTTTATAAGAAGAGAGGATAACTGCAGTAGGCCGGTTGGCCCGTGCTAGGCAGCTCCTAGAAGAGTAACTGAACTACTAGGATGAGATAAGGACAGCAAAGAAGAAGGCTCCCCCCCGCCCTCCAGCCGAAGCCGGCAGGAAAAAGTCAGAAAGAACACCACGCAGCATAGAAAAACTGGCGTGGACATTTTATAGGAAAGTGTGAAAGGAGAACAGAGACTATCATAGTGTAACCTGAAAAGGAAAAGGTATGAATTAGTATTGGTTATAAGATTTTTTTTCTTTTTCTTTTTCTATACCCACCCCTTATTTGTCATATGCTTATCTAGCCTATGCTTGAAACTCACAATGGAAGGGGCAGCAACTACTTTACTAGGAAGCTTATTCCATTCATCTACTACTCTGTTACCAAACCAATTTCTACCTATTTCCTTACTGAAGCGGAATTTTTCTAGTTTGAAACCATTACTTCTAGTTCTATCCTGTATGCTCACTTTAAGAACCTTGCTAATATCTCCCTTGTTTATACCCTTCATCCACTTAAACACCTCAATTAAGTCTGCCCTTACTCTACGTCTCTCTAATGAGTGCAGATTTAGTCTTTTCAGTCTGTCTTCGTATGACAGGTTTCGAACATCATGTATCATTTTTGTCATTCTTCTCTGTACACTTTCTAACGAGTTAATATCCATTCTATAGTAAGGACGCCAAAATTGTACTGCGTAGTCTAAATGTGGCCTTACTAATGCTAGATAAAGTTGCAGTATTACTTTTGATGACCTATTGCTCACGCTTCTCGAAATAAATCCTAGGACCCTATTTGCTTTATTTCTCGCATTAATAGACTGTTGCCTTGGTTTGAGGTCGTTACTAACCATGACTCCTAGATCTCTCTCGCATTCCGATTTACTAATTTCTTTGTTATCTAAGCTGTATTTAGTATCTCCAATGGTCTTGCCTACGTTAAGTACTTTACATTTTTCGACGTTAAATTCCATTTGCCAAGTTTTAGACCATCTGGATAATATATCGAGGTCATTTTGTAAGTTATGGCAATCGTCAGTCGAGTTAATGATACGCCCTATTTTTGTATCGTCGGCAAATTTGCTGATACTGCTAGTGATTCCTAAGTCTAGATCATTTATATATATAACAAATAATAAGGGACCGAGTACTGAACCCTGTGGTACACCGCTAGTTACTAATCCCCAATCCGACTTAGTTCCATTTATTAATACTCTCTGCTTTCGTCCTTTCAGCCAGGATTCTATCCATTTTAAGATATTGCCGTCTATACCGTGTGCTCGAACCTTCCTAACTAACCTCTCGTGTGGGACCCTATCAAACGCTTTACTGAAGTCCAGATAAATAATATCGTAAGCTTTATCGCCATCTACTGCCTCATAGACCTCCGAGAAGAATGACAAGAAGTTTGTGAGGCAGGATCGTCCTTGCCTGAATCCGTGCTGACTTTCATTTATAAGATTAAATCTTTCGAAGTGTTCTCTAATCTTATTGGCCAAAATTGACTAACATTTTTCCTACTATTGACGTTAGACTTATCGGACAATAATTCGACGCAGCTGCTTTATCACCCTTTTTAAAAATGGGCACTACGTTTGCGGTCTTCCACGCCTCGGGAACTTCTCCTGAAATTAAAGTCATTAAATAACGTTAAAAGTGGCAGACATAATTCTTCTTTGGTTTCTTTTATAACTTTTGCATATATATCGTCCGGACCTGGCGATTTTTGAGTTTTTAACTTATTAATTTCTTTCAATACGTCCTCCTTACTAATTTTTATTTCACTAAGAATATTTTCCGTATTATCGTCGTATATATTCGCTGCTTGAGGGATCAGGCCTAGATTTTCCTTGGTGAATACTGATATGAAATAATTATTTAGGATGGAGCACATTTCTTTATCTTCACTGGTAATGTCACCTGATTCTGTTCTGAGTGGTCCTATCCTATCTTTATTTTTCGTCCGGTACATTTGGTAAAAGCCCTTGGGGTTTTCTTTCGATTGACTAGCAATCTTAATTTCATAATTTCTCTTTGCCTTCCGTATCTCCCTCTTTACTTATGTCACCGCCGAAGTGGGAAACCCGTCATTGTATAGAATGCCAAGGTAAACTATGTAATACCTAAAACTTCAGGACAAGGTATAAGATAAAATCATCTTTACACATTTTCTTGTGTAGATTACCGAGTTTGTTTTAGGCAACGTGAGACACGACCAAACTGCAGCAAGACAAACCGTGAAGTCAGTAATTTTATTTACGTCAGGTTTTTTAGGCTGCGGTTAGGTTAGGCTGGTGTTATGCTGCGTGTTTTAGGGTGCGACTTCTCGTCCCTTATACCGGAGCCTGGAACGGGGTTCTCTTTCTAGATCGGTTTGGGCTCTGTTAACTCGCCGAGTCCCATCGACGTACGATGCACGTCTCAACTTTTTTCTGCGGACAGACTCAATGATGTGCTCGTACGTCACTCAATTGCAAGGCCCATTGTGTGCACATTTTTCAACATTCGTGGGTGATTTTTGGAGACCTTCCTCTACCTGCTATCAAGCAGGGATACTGCCTGGCCCCCCCTCTCCCCCACACTGTGCAATTCACCTGTTAGCTGTAACCTGGCCAGTAAAGGTATGTTGCCCCACGGTCTCTCCAATGATGAAATTCACGGTGATAGTGATTCCTGAGGTGAAGGACAAAGAAACAAAGAAGCTAGAGGTAGAAACAAACAGAAGTGATGAGATGGTAATGTTGTAAAGGAAGGTGCCATATACTGGGGTTTTGGGTGAGTGAACAATGCTTATAAACACCTATATTATTGTGTGAAAACCAATATAGACTTGTATTACACATAAATTCGTACCAAATAAATACGTAATTTAAAGTGGCTTGAATTAGTTAACCCTTCCATAGTTCGTTTTCTTTAGCCAGGTACTCTGAAAAAGAAGGAAAACGTAAGGTTGAGTGACACCTGTATCAACATATCTAACCTCACGATCGCGATTTCTCTTGAATTTTCTATGTTTCTCACCAAAAGCGAAGGTTTCAGCCAAAAAACAAAAAGTCGAAAATCGGTTGGGATCTGGGGGTAGGCTGCAAAAAAACCGGTCGGGACTGGACGGGTTAAGGCAATCCGAGGGAACAGGGCATAAAAAGGCAGGGCAACAACCTTATGCGTACAGTATATTACCAACAAATTACAACTCTGACACAACATGAATACTCACTTTACAGGAAAATAGCTATAACACACAGAGATAGACAGAACCAGGAGACTTGGGGACAGGAGAGGGCTGGGGCTGGTTGGTGGCCTGCGTCAGGATGCCCTGGGTTGTCAGGACTTCCGGTGGCTGACTGGAGGCTGACCTGTGGAGCCTCGTCTGGGCGTTATCAGAGGGCCATGCAGGAGAAGGTGGGCCCTTCCACAGGAGTATGGGGAGGGGAGAGGGGGGGCCCGGGCTTAGAGGCTGGGCCCGAACAGGGCCTGGAGGTGTGTTTGCCTGCGCTTACTCCGGGGGCATCGCTTGGGGCTGGAGAGGTCTCGCCCCAGGGTCCTAGGGATGTCTCGACTGGTCCCAGGGCTGCAGTCTCGGTGCTGGGCCTCCGTCAGGTCTGGACTGCGGCAGCTCTGTGTGTCAGAGTCCGACAGGGGCTGAGGTCACTGGGGGTGGAGGGAGAGGGCTAGGACTCCCAATACCAAGGGTCCTTGCCAGGCCTTCTCCAGCTGCTGGTCAAGGGTGAGGACGTCTCTGTGGGGAGAGAGTGTAAGGGCACTTTCCTGTGTCCCTTCTTTTAGTAGAGCGGCAGGGTGGCTGTCTCCTACGTGCGGTGAGGTGGCCGTCACCTTCCCTCCTTTTATTGAGACAGAGCAAGGCCGGCTAGTGCCCGACTCCTCCCCATGTGTGGCTAGGTGGCTGTCACCCTGTGTGTGTAAGCGCAGCGAGGTGGCCGTCACTATCCCTCCTTTTATGGAGTTAGAGTGAGGGCGGCTATTGGCCGTGTCCTCCCTGTGTGCGGCTATTGGCTGTGTCCTCCCCATGTGCAGCTAAGTGGCTGTCACCCGGTGTGAGTGAGTCCAGCGAGGTGGCCGTCACTATATCTCCTTTTATGGAGTTAGAGCAAGGGTGGCTTGGAGCCGTGTCCTCCCCAGCTAGGTGGCCGTCACCTTGTTTGAGAGAGTGTGGCAAGGTGGCCGTCACTATACCTCCTTTTATGGAGTTAGAGCGAGGGCGGCAGTTGGCCATCTCCTCCCCATGTGCGGCTAGGTGGCCGTCACCTGGTGTGAGCATGTGCGGCAAGGTGGCCGTCACTCTACCTCCTTTTATGGAGTTATAGCGAGGGCAGCAGTTGGCCGTCTCCTCCCCTTGTGCGGCTAGGTGACCGTCACCCGGTGTGAGTACGTGTGGCAAGGTGACCGTCACTCTTCCTCCTTTTATGGAGTTTTAGCGAGGGCGGCAAGGTGGCTGTCTCCTTCCCGTATGTGGCAAGGTGGCCGTCACCCGGTATGGCTGAGGGAGGGAAGCAGCAGGTGGGCGGCTAGTGACCGACTCCTGAATGTTTTCTTGGGCTGTAGGAGTAGCCCCACCCTGAACCTGGTGATGGCTGGTACAGCAGAGGTGTAATGCACTGTTACTGCTACCTGCACGGTGGCTTACCTGAGCTCGAGAGGGGTGCGCGGGAGAGGTACAGGTGTGCCCGTTTTGAGCGGAGCACGCGCTGCTCACTTCCACTTCCTGGGTATCTCCTCCTGGGGTCGGGGTCTGGCTCAGGTGAGGTTGAGGGGGAGCTTCACTATTTTGTATTTTACTTATATCCTGCATTTCACCACCGTCAACGTAAAAAAAAATCACGTCCCCGTGCCTGGAGGTGGTATGTATAGGTGGTGGTGGTTTGGTGTTGAGGTGTGAGGTGTTGCAGGAGGGATGTCCAGGGGGTGGTGAAATAGTCCGGCTGGTGGTCTGGGCTGACAGTGATGCACAGTGTAGCCGCAGGTGCCTTTTCTTGCCTGTGATGGGGATCCAGGTGACACGGTGGATCTTCATGGTTGTGGATGGTGGTACGGTGATGGTGGTCTGTGGCTGTATGCTGGCCACTGACGGGAGGGCTGGCGTTTTATGCCAGTGGTTGGCGGTGGTGAAATCCCTTGGGAGTGCAGGTGGCTTGGTTGCCGGCAGGGCCTGGTGATTGCGGAGCATTACTTGGTTGGTGTTGGGCAGTGTCGGGTCGATGGGTGGTGAGGGGGAGGGGATGGTGTTGTATCATTGGGTTGGGCGTGAGATTCGCCCAGAATGGGCGATGGAGGTGGAGAGTGTGGGTATGGGCGGGGATGGAGGTGGAGGGGCGCGGGGTGTGGAGCGTTTGTTGCGGGTGGTTGGGGGTGGTGGGGAAGGTGGAATTGGGGGGATGGCGGGGGGTGGAGCTGGGGGAATGTGGTATGGAGGGGAGGGTGCGGTTTGTTCCGTAGGTGCCAGGTGAAGCTGGCATGGTGGTATGAATGATGGTGGCGGATCAAGGCTTGTGGAATGCGAATCGGGAGAGGTAGCATGAGTGTGCGAGTGAGGTGATGCGGTGTTGGGGAAGGTGGAAGTGGGGGGAGACGAGCTGGCCGAGGGGGGAGTTGGTGAGGAGGAGGGGAGGGGCGACGATGTGGAAGAGGGGGAGGGGGTAAGGTAAAGGGAATAGGAGTTGGCGGGTGCGGATGAGGTATGGGAGGAGGGGGACGATGCAGCTGTGGGGTTGGGGGACGTAGGCAGGGAAGCGGGCGGCGTTTTGTTCAGAATATACGGTCTGATGTATCGGTTACGATACGTACGTGGGGTGTTGTTGTAGTCAATGGTGACTTGGTACAGGTTGGAGATGTTGGTGATAGTGTAGGGGCCCATGAATCGTGGGGTGAGTTTGGGTGGGGTTGGCAGTCGAGCCACCATTACGGTATCTCCAGGCTTGTAAGGGTTGGTGGGGCGGGTGTCAGGCGCGAGGTCTTGTTTTTTGCAGATGGTGTAATCTGCTTTTTAGGTGGTGCAGGGGATCGGACACTGGTGACTTGGTCGGTGGTTTGAGGTGATGTCTGAGGGGAAGGAGGAGCGGGGCTTCCCTGAAAACACGAAAAAATACCATCTTCTCTGGGGCAGGTGTTTAGCCCCTACTGCACGATTTTTACGTAGGAGGGCCAGTCTTCATTCTGGGTCTCCTCTATTCGGGTGCGCACCTGATTTAAGAGGGTGCGATGGCTCCGTTCGCAGATACCATTTCCTTAGGGCCAATAGGGAGAGGAGTGAAAGATCTGAAATCCGAAAAGAGTGGTGAGTTCTTTCCACACTTTCCTGGTGAATTCCGGCACATTGTCGGAATGTAACACCTGTAGGACACCAAAATAGGGGAAGACGTGGCGGACGAGAGCTTCAGCTACTGCTACAGCGTGGTGCTCCTTTGCTGGACAGGCAATGAGGAATTTGGAGTAGCTGTCCACGAAAGTGATTATGTAACAGTAGCCAGCTTTCGGGGGTAAGGGGCCTACAACGTCGACGGCCAGGAGTTGCCAGGGTTTGTGAGCTGTGATTTGGCCCGTGGGACTGGATGTGCAGGTGATGTCCTTTCCAAAGGCGCAGGCGCGGGAGGCTTGGACTACTTGTTGAGCCAAGGTGGAGGGGCTGGTCGTCCAATAAATATCTCGAAATACTTGCCGTAATTTCTTTGTGCCCAGGTGGATTCTGTTGTCTGAATGGAGATAGGTCAAGGCGTCCAGGGCTGTAGTGGGGTCGAGCACGACGTGGCCTGTTTGTGTGAAGAGGTGATCGCCCTATTGGTTAAGTCTGGAAAAGATGTGGGCGGGTATCCAGTCTGGTCGATCTCGATCCTGCCATCGTTGGATCAGTTCGGACGTAGGGTGAATGGCCTGGATGGGGAGCCGTGACAGGGCGTCAGCATTGGTGTGAAGTTTCCCTGGGCGATAGGAAATCTGGTAGTGGAAATCTTCTAAGGTTTCTCTCCACCTAATGATTTGTGCATTACGGGTGTTCGATTGTCAGAGCCACTGGAGTGACTGGTGGTCGGTGATGATGGTGACTTTGGTGCCAGAGAGGTAGGCCCGGAAGTGTTCTAGGGCCCAGTTGATTCCGAGGCATTCGTGCTTGGTGGCAGCGTAGTTTTTTTCCGCTTGGTGGAGAGTTCGGCTAGCGCATGCAATAATGTGCTCCCGTCCTTCCTGTACCTGTGGTAGGACGGTACCTATCGCGATGAGGGATACGTCTGTGTATAGAGGAAATGGCAGGTTGTAATCTGGGAAGGCGATGACGGGGGCTGTAATCAGCTCGTTTTTCAAGGTGTTGAAGGCGTTGACCCTGTCTTCTGTCCACGAAAAGGGTTCTCCTTTTTTAGTCAGGTCGTGGAGGGGCTTTGCAACGTTGGCAAAGCTTTTCACAAACCTTTGGTAGTAGGAGGTTAGCCCCAGGAAAGCTCGGACTTCTGTTACGTTTTTCGAGAAGGGGAGGTCCACGATGGCGCAGAGCATGTCTGGATCAAGGGCAATCCCTTCGTGCGAGATAATATGTCCCAGGAAGGTGACAGAGCGTGCCGCCAGGATGCACTTTGACGGTTTTAGCTTTAATCCGGCCTGCCTGATCCGTTGGAAAACCTGCTTGAGGCGGTGGAAGTGGTCAACCCAGGTCCTGCTAAAGACGATGACATCGTCCAAGTAGGCCAGGCAAGTTTCCCATGTGAGGCCACTCAGGATGGACTCCATAAGGCACGACAAGGTGGCAGGGGCATTACAGAGTCCAAAGGGCAGGACTTTGAATTCATAATGTCTCCCGTTGCTGGTGGAGAAGGTGGTATTTTCTCTTTCAGTGGGCTGTACTGGAACTTGCCAATACCCCGACTGGAGGTCTAAGGTGGAGAACCAGGATGCGCCATATAGGGAGTCAAGGGAGCCGTCGATACGTGGCAGGGGTGTGGCGTCTTTGGCAGTGACGTCGTTTAGGCATCTGTAGTCCACACAGAACCTCATTGACCCATCTTTCTTTCTTACTAGTACGACGGGGGAGGACCACGGGCTGGTGGAGGGTGGGATGACGCCGGGATCTAACATGTCCTGGACCTGCCTGTCCTCCTTAGCTCGTTGGTGTTTTTTTTTTCCGCCGAGGTGGTTGGCGGATCGGTGGTCCTTTGGTGTGGATCTCGTGGGTCAGGACGGTGGTGTGGCATATGTCGGTTGGTCCTGAAGCAAACAGGTCCTGAAAGTCCAGGAGTAGATGACGTAGGCTGTCTGCTTGGTGAGGAGAGAGGTGGAGGGGTAGGGGAGGAAGGAGGGGAGGGGCCCGGGGGGTGTGCAGGGGTTGGCTTACTCCATTTACTCCATGACTAGCCCTTTTGGTAGGGTCAGGGGGGTGGCGGGTAGGTTAGCTATGCGCACTGTGTCGCGGTGGGGGGGGGGAGGAAAGTGGTAGGGAGTAGGCAGGAGGAAAGGGTTCTGGGGGGCAAGGAGGAGGAGAAGAGGATGGGGGTTCTGGAGGGCCTGGTGAGTTGCAGCCAAGCCTCATGGTGAGGGGGAATGGTAAGGGTGGAGGCTATGGTAGCTGGGTAGGTGAGGGTGGGGGGGGGGAAGAGAGACACAAGGGGTCAGGAACGCCAGGGGGTGAGGGGGGTGCCGGGGGTGGAGGGGGGGCACGCATGTGCAGATGGGTTGGGGGCTGGAGTCCGGGGATTTGTCGAATTGGAGTCGACGCCCATGGCAGTCGATACTCGTCCTGAGATTTTGCAGAAGGTCCAGTCCCAGGTATCCGTCGTACGCTCGACAGGAGGAGTCGAAAATGATGAAAGGGTGTAATGCAGAGTTGTCCTGGTGTATGCCTGCTTGTAGGGCCTGCGTTTCCCCATGTATGGGCAGCGGGCCATCTCCCGCGTCTACAAGGTGAGCTGAAGTGGGGAAAAGCAGGCCGAGGGTCGAACGGTGACGGGAGTAGAAGTGGCTGTATTGGCAGGATATAGCTGCTCCTGTATCGACTAGCAGCCTTGCCTTCACCCCATTCAGTCTCATCTTCTTGTAGACTGGGGGGCGGTATTTCTGTGAGGTGGCCCACGCCACCGTGGGGAGGTGCGGGGGCGGTCCTAAAAATCCAATTGCTGTGGTGTATTGTCGTTCTTGGGCTCCGGTACCCCAGGTTCTAAGGGGCTGTCTGTGGTGGTGTCACTCGGTGCCTTCATCCTCCAGGACCGAAATCTTACAGCGTCCCGGCGTGGTGGATTTCCTCCGAGCTGCCTTTAACTGTTCCCTGATGTCGTGGAGGGGGCCTATGTTACTACAGGCTGTGAACTCCCAGGGATTGATGGAGATCCAATTGGTGTCCTTTGTGTCCGGACACTTGCGTGAAGGGTGAGCCTTGGGGATGGAGGACGTTGATGTGGGGCTTGGCTGGACTCGGAGTGGGCAAGGGGGGCATGTTGGCAGCGGCTTTTGTGTAGGGAATCTGCTTACCGCACCAATCTGCTGGGGGTAGTATGGGCAGCCAGGAGGCAACGTACCAGTTGGATATCTTGGTCCATGTTTCCCGTAGGGTCGTGGATTGTGAAGTGCTCCCTGACAGCACTAGGGAGAATCCTGACCAGGGAATTAAAAATATGTTGTTCCCGGGTTTCCTTGTTGCATTCCGGGTATGCGGCGGCGACGAGTCGCTTGGCCTGGACGAGTGTGTCGTCGAGGTTTCCATTGTAGGTAAGGGAGTCGAGCTGTGCAAGTGCTACAACTTTCCCTAGTGAGGGGGTGACTGCTTGAGTCGTAAGCTTGGAAAATTTCGGCCATGTTATGTCCGGGATGATCTTGAGTGCGACTGTGGCTACTGCCTTACCCGCAGTGGCAGTGTTACTGCTATTTTCTGCCTGTCTGTGTCAAAGGCTATGTCTAGTAGTGGTTTTACTATTTCCAGGTATGTGTGGATGTCATACTGTTCTGGGTCAAATTTGGACATTTGAACGTGTGGTTTTGCTGCCATTTTGCCGAAGTTTCCCTTGTTTTTCCCTTGTTCCCCTGTTGCCACCCACTGGGTCAAGAACCACTGCTGGCCACCAGTGTTATGCTGCGTGTTTTAGGGTGCGACTTCTCGTCCCTTATACTGGAGCCTGGAATGGTGTTCTCTTTCTAGACCGGGTTGGGCTCTATTAAGGCAGTCCGAGGGAACAGAGCATAAAAAGGCAGAGCAACAACCTTAAACGTATATTACCAACAAATTACAACTCTGAAACAGCATGAATACACACTTTACAGGAGAATAGCTATAACACACAGAGATAGACAGAACCAGAGGACTTGGGGGCAGGAGAGGGCTGGGGCTGGTTGGCAGCCTGCATCAGGATGCCCTGGGTCGTTAGGACTTCTGGTGGCTGACTGGAGGCCGACCTGTGGAGTCTCGTCCAGGCGTTATCAGAGGGCCGTGCAAGAGAGGGTGGGCCCTTCCACAGGAGTACAGGGAGGAGAGAGGGGGGCCCCAGGCTTAGGGGCTGGGCCCGAACAGGGCCAGGGGGCGTGTTTGCCTGCGCTTACTCCGAGGGCGTCGCTTGGGGCTAGAGAGGTCTCGCCCCAGGGTCCTAGGGACGTCTCGACTGGTCTCAGGGCTGCGGTCTCGGTGCTGGGCCTCTGTCAGGTCTGGACTGTGGCAGCTTGGTGCGACAGAGTCTGACAGGGGTTGGGGTCGCTAGGGGTGGAGGGAGAGGGCTAGGGCTCCTGATACCAAGGGTCCTTGCCAGGCCTCCTCCAGCTGCTGGTTGAGGGTGAGGATGCCTCTGTGGGGAGAGAGGATGCGGGTACTTTCCTGTGCCCCTTCTTTTAGTAGGGCAGGTATCCATCACCTTCCCTCCTTTTATGGAATTAGAGCAAGGGCGGCTAGTGGCCGACTCCTCCCCATGTGCAGCTAGGTGGCCATCACCCGGTGTGTGTAAGCGCGGCGAGGTGGCCATCACTATCCCTCTTTTAATGGAGTTAGAGCGAGGGCGGCTATTGGCCGTCTCCCCATGTGCGGCTAGGTGGCCGTCACCCGGTGTGAGTGAGTGCAGCGAGGTGGCCGTCACTATACCTCCTTTTATGGAGTTAGAGCAAGGGTAGCTCGGAGCCGTGTCCTCCCTGTGTGCGGCTAGGTGGCCGTCACCCAGTGTGAGAGAGTGCGGCAAGGTGGCTGTTACTATACCTCCTTTTATGGAGTCAGAGCAAGGGCAGCAGTTGGCCGACTTCTCCCCGTGTGCGGCTAGGTGGCCGTCACCCAGGTGGCCGTCACCCATTGTGAGCACGTGCGGCAAGGTGGCTGTCACTCTACCTCCTTTTATGGAGTTATAGCGAGGGCGGCATTTGGCTGTGTCCTCCCCGTGTGCGGCTAGGTGGCCGTCACCCAGTGTGAGTACGTGTGGCAAGGTGACCGTCACTCTTCCTCCTTTTATGGAGTTATAGCGAGGGCGGCAAGGTGGCTGTCTCCTCCTCGTATGCGGCAAGGTTGCTGTCACCCGGTATGGCTGAGGGAGGGATGCAGCAGGTGGGCAGCTAGTGACCGACTCCTGAATGCTGTCTGGAGCTGTAGGAGTAGCCCCACCCAGAATCTGGCGATGGCTGGTACGGCGGAGGTGTAATGCACTGTTACTGCTACCTGCACGGTGGCTTACCTGAGCGCAAGAGGGGCACGCAGGAGAGGTACAGGTGTGCCCGTTTTGAGCGGAGTGCGTGCCGCTCACTTCCGCTCCCTGGGTATCTCCTCCTGGAGTCGGTGTCTGGCCCAGGTGAGGTTGAGGGGGAGCTTCGCTATTCTGTATTTTACTTATATCCTGTATTTCAGCTGGGATAGTCTAGGCTAAGTTTAAATTCGATGAGAGTAGGTTAGGTTAGGTTTAGTTAAATGCTTAACATAGAGTTCTTCTAAATTTACCTAACTTAACCTAGATTATCCCAGCCTAACCCCATGATGTTTATTATTATACTTTGTCATAAAAATGCTAGACATTCAACAGAATACTTAGGCATTGTATTAAAATCCCAAGGTAAAATACATAAAGTCAGAATGATATAAGCTTAATTCATACAAAATGCTAGACATCCTATTCAATACCTATGCATTCTAAACAGTACTTTATTTTCACACGATGCCGGTAACATTTACACAACAGTGTAGCCGGTAATTGAAAACAGCGTCGTGTGCAATGAAAAGACGTCCCAGTATTAGTGATAAGCTTTACACCCACACAACCTTTAAAACATTATATAGTAAGATGAGAGGGTTTAGGATCAAAGAAACAAAATAGCAATATGAATGAGAACTTATTATGATTGCCATGTTTTACCTAACCATTGTCTGGCTTCACACAAAGTAATCAGCAACCATAATTACCTAGCAGAAAACTCTTTGGTTCAAGTCTCTGGTAGAGATTAGAATTAGGCCAGATATAAGCAGCGTGAGTGCTGGCAAGATATCTGCAATTATAGCTCATTATCATTTAGTTGCTGTCACGAACAACTTGCACATCCTGTGAATGAAACCTTTTGCAGCTGACAAATACATGTTCCTTGTGATCTGGGGTCTTAATTGTTATGAGGGTTCAAGCACTTTAGGAAGTTAGGAATAATGACGAATTATCACCAATTCATAATATGGCTGCATGGCAAAGTAGAAGTAGAGGAAAAATAAAGACCATAAGAAACATACAAACATAAAAGGGGAGGACAATAAGGAAAGAAAGACTGGAGTCTAAACGACCCCTTTTCGTTGCCTCTTACAAGCAGGGAGACTGGGGATGTATTCTTTCCCTTCTTCCCCATGGGGACCGAAGCACTTTATTTATTTATTTTTTTATTTTATTATTATAAAAATATTATTATTATTATTTATTATATTTGTGTGTGTGGAAACTGTCTAGTCTCTGTCCTCAGCAAACCACCGGGCAGCTTAATTTTTCGGAGTCCTTTTTTGTATAAAGCATCTGTCACACGTGATATCACTCTGGATTCACTTGTCTTATGCATACCACTGGCATCTCCAACAACACTGAAAATTCCCACTAGCGTAGGACCTCTCGGTTGCCAAAAATTGTTGCGTAGGCAAGAATGGCATGGGAGTGTAGAGTGACACTCCTAATATGAGGCTCAAGTTCTGTTAAACGAAGGAATTTGCTCCTGGGGAGGCGATAGTGTCTCAGTGCATTTACTATATTTATGTTAAGGGGATTTCAGTGGATCCAGGAAACCTCCATTTCCTTCGCAAAGCACTATTTAGTTCACAGGGAACCATCAACTCCATCCCGAAATAAACAATAAAAAGTTTGGTCCGGTTTGTGCTATAGAGAATATAAACTCGGAGTTACTTTATTTACGGGTCTCAATTCGGTAAGGCTGCTCCAACCCAGCCTCAGCGGCTGAAGCGGCCTTACCGAGGTTTACCCTCCTGTGGTGCTTCGTTCATGGGCCTTAGCGACCTACGGCCTTAAACTACCTGACTTAAGGCCCTGTGTAGCCTTAAGGTCGTTTGTGCATCCGTGCCCAGCCTCAGCGTCTAAGGCAAGCTTACCGTTTTTTTTTTTTAGGGGAAGATGCACTTGACAGGTTGGTGATGATTGGGTGACTGCAACATGTCCAAATAAACATTTACTAACCAAAACTTCCCTCTTAGATATATGTTGCCAATTAATAATGCTAATGAGTAAAGAGATTATGAAGGAGCGTTACATTCAGCCAATCATCACCAACCTGTCAAGTGCATCTTCGCCTCAAATATACAGTATATATATATATATATATATTCGTGCATGAGCCGTAGCGACCTGCGGCCTTAAACTTATTCCCAAATTAAGGCCATGTGTAGCCTTAATAGGCCGGAGGATAGAACAGAGGATAGCAAGTGTTTATAGGTGTAAACAAACTCGTCTGAATGTAGTGCTTGTTAGTACTGTGGTACGTATTCCGGATATTCACGGAGAATTGGGAGTAACAGTTTTTCATTGATTAACCATGTGATTTGTTCAGTGTTAAAAGTTGTGGGTTTCTGTACTTAGCAGTTAGCGGACATTCCATTATGAAATGATGCAGTGTTGTGTGCCGCCGGCGACCCACACACTGCACATGGTACAGCATCCTCTCTGTTGAATTCCCAATAATAAGTAGTTATAAAAATATATTTCAAAGCTTTTTAACCAGTGTTCCAAAACAGACAACGCCTTATTGAATCCTTTATAACGGTGCCTAATGTTAAGTTTTTCAGCCACTAGATGAGTGCATTAATGAAATGTAAATACAAAATCGTGTGCCATCGTACGGTAATTATCGTGCGTCTACACCCTATAAAATAATTATCGGCACCCCATGCCTCGATGCTCTTTGCAACTATCACGGGCACAAGCCGTGAATACGCAGTAGGGGTTGGTACACCTGATCCTCCCCCCTCCCCCCTTTAACATTCCCTCCCCTCCCCCTCTTTAATATTCCCTCCCCTCCATCCCCTTCGCTTAGGATATATAATTCCCGTACCTCCTTATCGTGTATAACTAATAATTCATAGTAATGGACAATATGCTCGAGGGAAGATCTTAAAACAGCAAAGGATTATCCTTTGGATAATATAGAAATCAAAGTGCGATTTGTCTGCTTGACACCCATCGTATCCTTAGGATTTTCTTACACGTTGCGATAGAATGACGACCACCATTATCATTTTAAGAATGTGTTGATGGCAAACTATATAGGCCCAGCTGTCCGGTTCATGCAACGCCCCATTAACGCATGTAAAGTATATACAGTATGTGACGTAGCACTTCTGTAATATTAACATTAGTGACACGTAAATGTAGTAGAGCATGGATGATGAAACTGAAAATGGAATATCACCAGTTTGACGAAGGTGATCACTACATCGCGGAGGGGATGATTGGTAGGCATATTTATTTTGGGATAGGCTTTTACCTCAGACGGTTCTTGATATGCATATAATGTGAGGAGTGTGCTGTCTACGAAACTACTTCAGCTTGGGCAATTTGAGCGTGGAATGAGCAGTAGGAGTTTTAATGTTGATCAATCTGATCTAGGCTACAGTACATATCAACATCATCGTTTATAATCTTTATGAAATCTCTGTTGATACTCAGACTCTTTAAGTAACATAAAAAAGTGATAATTAAGAAGCAAAACAAGTTGCTTAGTAAGCGGTGCTACGAAGCCTCCGATGTGATTATGAATACGGACCTAAGGCAGATCAGTGATACCAGCCCACTGAGATCTATAGTATGGAGAGGCTTTCTCATGAGTAGCACCGCGTAGTTTATGTAACCGCCGCCATGGGCCCAGGGCGGTGCTGCTGTTGAATTTGAATTGAAATTATTATTGTAGAAGGTACAAAATGCTAATACAACAAAAGAAGGTTGCGGGTGTTTCAATGTGGCGGCCAAAGTTACACGCTCGCAACGGAGATAGCCTCTCCGTATTATAGAGCTCAGTGTACCAACCCCACGTTAACTCAGGAGTTTGCTTTCGGATCTCGTCCGCTGTGTTAAGATTTTATCATGCTACAAGAGTGCCGATAACTTTTAAATGGGTGTACATAATTTTGCCTCCGTACGATATACAGCTGGATTTCTCATTATTTATTATTTTATTACTTTAACTAATCTTAAATAAAAGCCAGAGAGAGAGAGAGAGAGAGAGAGAGAGAGAGAGAGAGAGAGAGAGATACATGTTCGTCTTTTTCTGTACCAACTGGCGTCACATGCAAGAGAGAGAGAGAGAGAGAGAGAGAGAGAGAGAGAGAGAGAGAGAGAGAGAGACTTGGAGGCTCAGTAGCAATCTAGTGATTTATTATGTACATTATATCTTACTATATTATATGATACTGATATTATGTAGTTATTAGAGGCTGGGAACAAACTGCAGGAGAGCTACCATTAACAAATGAAAATTTTGTGACAATCTTTCATAATTATACTCATTTATGACCCAGATTCTGCAAAAACATCATTCATGACACCCAAATTATGCGAAAATACTTGTTACTCAAGAGCACGGAAGTTAATTTTGTTGACATCGGCGGCATTGTTTGAAGATGTAATTGAATTTATGTGTGCCGAAAGAACAGTAAGAGAACTATGTATCTTGTAACCATAATTCGAAAGGTGGTATGTGGGCAACGACAAGTGCTGAGACAACATGCGTAGTTAAGATCAAAAGTTCGCGTCCCATTCGACTAGGTCCGCAATGCTTCTTAATGAACACATATCCGTATGACGCTCAGTGAAAATCATCTATGGCCAGAGAAATATACTAAGCCTCTCTCAGATTAGGAATACTGGCAAGAAGAGGAAAATGAAAATTGTTCGAATGATGTCAGGAACAAATAAAATAAGAAAGTAAACGTACGTACTGAAGGATGTGTTGTGTTTGTTTACTGAGGGGTGCGGAATAAGTGTGTATGACTATGACCATGCGTACCTAAGTGTATGTGTCGGGCCGTTGGAGTGTGTGGTGTGTTGCGATGAGGGAAGAGCGGCAGACATTCAGTACAGTGAGCGTGAGAGGGGCGGGAGAAAGGCAGTGTGCGGCAGAGCGTCCCCCAGCATGGTAACACGGAGCACATGGGCGAGGCACAGACCCAGGAGGAGGGGGCGGCCATAGACGAGGCTTCAGTAGTGGACGCCCGCCATGGCCAAATTGACGATGCTTTCTTCATCGTGGTGCAGGAGGTGCCCGGCCATGTGCCCCATCAAACCCCGCCCGCGAAAACCACCGCCACTGAGACTACCCATGGACATATTAAGGGCTTGTTGCAGCGCCCCCGACGAGGCTTCTCCCTCTTCAGATTCCGTCGGCGGGAACCTGCAGAGGCCAAGATGAAAGTGGTTCGGGGACAGGCGCCGTTACCTGGGGCCTTGGCAGACGTCGAGAGCGACAGAGTGCACACCATCCTTACCCCGTTAACGAAAATCCACACGTCTGTTATCCCCTTTACCCCGATAACCTCCACCCCCACCTCAGTCGTGCCCCTCAACCCCGCCAAACAGCTGGTTGGGAGACAGAACCAGGATCCAGCCCTCCAGGACATCTCCCTTCTGTACAACTTCCTCAATACCCGGGAAAAGGGCCAGGGAGACTTCACCTCCGTCACCTTCGAGGAGGAGCTGGGGAACGATGATGGATCCACCGTCATCCCCACGTCCGACCCTAACCACCAGCAACATCCCCGCCC
>JAGKTI010011820.1:0-25647 GCA_018397915.1 Birgus latro | reverse complement strand
ATGCAAGAAAGAAGGAACCAAAGGCCATGGGCCCGCAAACTGTTCCTTCCACAGTTGTCTAATTGATAGTGACAATTTACGCCACATTTCTGAATTTTCCACTGACTCAGTGTTGTGCTACTCTTTCAGGTGCCTCTACACTGAGTGACAATCCAAATGATTTCCTGTAAACTAGCAAATCATTTAATACACTGGGTGGTAACCTTGTAACCAACCAACACGTGTTCCCTGCGAGTTAATAACTGGGTTGGCGGAGGATTAGTGCCCCTCCCCGTAAAGCAACTAACCAAAAATGCAAACAAGAAGCCTGGGATTAGGACTGACCAACAGATGATAACCAAGAACATGACAAAGGACATGGTACGAATTGCAACATGGAATGTAAGGGGTGCGAATGATGAGGTGAAAGAGAGATTGTCCACGTGCTTGAGGGTGCAAAAGTGGACCTATGTGGAATAAATGAGATCGATGTGGGGAGGTCAGAGTGAGAAAGTGTGAGTATGGACGGGGTATATGCACTGGCGTAGGTGAGAATGAGAGGGCAAAATAGGGTGTACGTATAGTTGTGTGCAAGAAATGGAAAGAAAATGTAAGAGAGTATAAGCTGGTTCAGTGATTGTGTGGGTAAGACTGACAGAAGGAATACAGACGTGGACGATTCTTTGTGTTTGCGTCAATGCAAGATCGTACAAGCAGGGTGACAGAAGAGTTCTGGGCAAGTGCGGAAGTATACATGGAAAAGTTTGAGAGGAATGAGAGTGTTTTTATTGGAGATATGAATGGAAAAGTAGGGAATGTGAAGGTGTATGGGGCAGTTGGTGAATGGGACGTGCCTGCAGAAGTGGCTGAGAATGGCAGTGCTCTAGTGGGCATTGTGCGGGGAGGGGGTTGGTGATAGCCAATACCCTCTTTAGGCACAAAATGATCCAAAGGTATACGTTGCAAGTAATGAGAAAAGTGGGTGGTGAACTGAATGAGCGGAAGACAATGATTGATTATGTGTATGTGGATGAGACAATGAGAAGGTATGTAATGGATGCAAGAGCATACAGAGGTTGGGGGAGTGGACTTTCTGACCACCACTTGGTGGTGGTGAAAGTCAACGTTCAAGCGCAATGGAGGAATAGAAGGATGGAAGGACAGGAGGAAGTAGTTCATACAAGGAGAGTAGAAAAGGTTGCAGGAGAATGAAAAAAAGGCAGAATATCAGAGAGAAGTGGAGGAACGATTGAATATGTTCTGTAGCAGATGGAGGAGGTGGAAGGTGTGTGCAAGATTTTCACAGAACTCTGTGCAGCATATGATGTTGTGTGTGGGGTGAGGAGAAGACGAAACGGAGAAACAGCATGCTGGAATGATGAGGTAAGGCAAGCTGTGGCGCAAAAGAAGAAAGCATATAGTGAGTGAATGGGAAGCAGAGGCATAAAGGACGTTGAGAGACGGAAGAGAGAGTTATATGTAGAGAGGAAGAGAAAGGAAGAAGAGAGTGGATGAGGAATTTGGAAGGAATCTGAATGTAAAGTGGAGGGAATGAAAGAAAATTTTCTGGAAGGAGGTAAAGGGAGATAAGCAGGGTGATGAAGTAGTTAGTTAGGGAGTGAATGATAAAATGGCAGATTGATTGTGGAGAAGGGAGAAAAATGAGCAGATGGAATGAACACCTTGAGGAACTGTTAAACATAGAGAATGAAAGTAATGCGAGTATAAGTGGCTGGGGAATGGCTGAAAGAAGGAGGCTAGTGAGAAGGGAGGAAGAGATTAGTAAGATGGAAGCAGTGGAAACAAAGAAAAAAGCCATAATGGGGAAAGCCCCAGGGATTTAATGGAGTGTGTGGTGAAATGCTGAAGCATGAGGAAGAGAAAGTAGTAGAATGGATATGGAAGATGTGCAGATTGGTCTGGGGGGAAGGTAGAGTCCCCAAGGATAGGGAGTCAGGTATAATTATTCCCCTGTACAAAGGAAAAGGGGAAAAAGAAGTGCGTGGGAATCATAGGAGCATTTGTCATCTTAATGTAACAGGAAAAGTATGTGGTAGGATACTTATTGACAGAGTTAGGGAAATAACAGAGGAAATGGTTAGAGAAGAACAGGCACTGAAATCTGGACTGCACAGGCATTGAAACTGCTATTCCACCCGAAGAGTCTGAACAAAGGACATCTTCAGCATATAGGATGGTCATGAATGCATTCAGAGTTGCCATGAACTGCACCAAAATCTGCATTCAGCTATGTTAGTCTTTTGTACCCTGGATCAGCATCTAGTAAAGCAATTGTGGAAAGATCAGGGTCAGTGTACCCGAAGAAAACACACCCAGCCGAGAGGTCATCACTGTAAAGTTGATTTGGTGGTCTGGCTACCTCACATTCGAAGGACGCTCAGAGTTTGTTGGGTGGACAATCGCAAGCTATCACCTATCCGCAACAATCAGCCAAACCTAAATTATACCACTGTCTGCTACAGTTACCTTTCGTTTCACTGTCTGTTCCTTGCATGTGCTCTACCCTCCTCCATGAATCTGCGTGCTTTTCCAGATGCCTTGACGAAGTGCGACGAGCTACAGCCACTCTAGGTCGAGCCTGTATAAAGATAAGATCGATAATCATAATTTTCACCTCTGAGGAAAATATAACACATTGTACAGTATAATGTAAGCCCTGTTATGAATGAGATGTTTGACTGATGTATAGTTCGTGAGTTTTCCTATAAGTTCTGCAGGTCCCCTTGAAGGTGTTAACTTTTAAAGGAAACACTTTTTTTTTTTTTTTTTATGAATGCAGTGTCTAGGTGAACTGTTAATCGCAGTTTGTGAGTATATTAAGGTTTCTGCGAATTTATGCTTAACGGTGAATTCATGTACCAAAACAGACTATTTCACCATTCCAAAGTGATGACGTTACTTTGCCATGACAACTGTCTACTGGTTCCACTCGAACTCTATAATAATCTATTATGAAGGGGCTATCTCATGGGTAGCGCTGCGTAGTTTGGTCCGCAGCCAGTGCGGCGCTAGTGTTGTGGCAACCATGTTGAAACACCCCGCCTGACACCACTGAGCTCTACTGTAGTATGGAGGGGCTTTCTCACGCGCGTAATTTGTGTCCGCCTCCAGGGCGGCATTGGTGTAGTCGCAGCCATGTTACACCACGCCTCATGCCCGACTTTTTTGTACTTGCTCAGTGGGTTTTTGAAAGCAGCCGATGATTCCGGATTATATAATGCCATGGTCCACTCAGGATCCACTGGGTCCACTGTGCAGCTTACGGATGCAAAAATGGGCACAGGAATTCATCGAAGAGAGATGGCATTACATTTCACAAGTAAGAAATATATCTTACTGCTAATTCTATAAGATTACTGCCCCCTTGGGAGGGGCGTGAGGATTCTTGCATGTATGAGGCGACTAAAAGGGGCCCATTTATCTCCACTCTTTCTCTCCAAGTTCTCTTCTCTTCTGTTCACACTCTCTTGTAGATATTTCCATTCTTCCGGCCTTTATCACTTTGGACATTCGGTTTCATGGCATGGATAGTCTAAGGACTTCCCACACCATTTCGACATCACTGTGATGTAAAACAACTTCAACATCACCATCACTTCAACGTTAATACCACACTATCTTTTCCCTTTCTGCCATTACCTTTCTCTGCCTTAGTGCCATAATGAGTAAGTTCTGCACTGCAGCAACCTATGGCGTTATTTCATATTCTTGGTTAAATGTATCCCTTATAATTCGTTGAACTAGGCAGAAAAAGTCATAATCCATATATGTTTTTGTATTATAAGCAACTAGTACGGGTGTTTCAATATGGCGGTCAAAGTCACACGCTCGCGGCGGAGATAGCCCTTCCATACTGTAGAGCTCAGTGCCTGACCAGAGCCCTTTAAAATCAGCCGATGAGTCCGGAAAATATAGTTCCATGGTACACTGCAGATTACGGATACAAAAATGGGCACAGGATTTCATCAAAGAGACGGCATTACATTTCACAGGGAAGAAATATATCTTGTTGCTACTATTACTGATAAACACAGTAGCCTACGCTTCGTGCAACATGCAGGATATTCGTGTCGCATAAAAAAAAAAAACCAATGTACAAAAATAGGTATGTCGGGAAGCCGACATGCATCCCCTCGGGCAGATGTAAGACTCACAGCTGTTACAGGTGTGCAGGTGACACCGCCTGCCGGACGTGAGTTTAGGATGAAACGCGGACAGGGGGGAAAGAGTAGGGGTTCGATGGATTCTGTGTACAGCTGTGGGCAATAGGGAGATGGAATAAGGAAGAGAGGTTGAGAGAAAGAGATAACTGGAGGAAGGAGGAGGAAGAGAGAGAGAGGGGTAGTGCAGGTGGTGTTGGTCAATTTGTTTATGCGCAAGACTGCTGATTGGGCGTTATCCAATCGTGGGAGCGTGTGCTGAGTCCGCAGGTCTGACCCGGCTTGGCAAACGGGTGAAGCGGGTGAGATGTGGGTGACGGCGTTGGGTGAGTGGGTGAAGTCATCACCCACCACACCCCACATGACCCGCTGGCAAACATCGGCAACTTTCTGAGGCCAGATAGGGCTAGAGAGTTCAGTTCAGACTAGAGCCTGGAGGAGAGTCCTAGTGAACGGAGGCAGCTCGACGTGCTTGGTGCAGAGACGTCGCTGTATAGCCAACGTAAAGTTCCAGGGAGTCAGCAATGCGAGCACTACTGGTAGTAAGTGAAAGTACATGCTTTGTGACCGCGGGTACAACCGACTAGCAGTGCTATTTTATTTGTCTGTCGTCTGGGAAACAGTGTAAGGACTCCTAGTTAGAAACGGAAGGAGTTAAGATTTTAAATGTTTAAGTGTGTTTTTCTTATACTGATGTAACAGTGATTTCATATATATGAGTGAGTTAAAGAGTGCTATATATATATAACAGCACTAGTGATTTTTTACAAGACTGGCTTTGCTTTATAGTGTTAGTATTCAAGTGACTTGAGAGTAGACGTGTATGTGCGGTTTTTTGGCACATTTGCACGTGAAGTGAAATGAGGTGGGAATTACCTCAGAGTTATTTGTAGATTTTTGTAAATACTATTTTGTAATTAAAGCCTAGAAAAGCCATATTACTTTTTCACTTCTTCCAGTTCCCAGTTCTAAGTACATGTGTGTAGTGGCGTGTTAGTGAAGTCCCCCATGTCGCGTGTTGCCAGTGTCGAGGCGGATTTTGACCACGTTACCATTCACTATTAAATACGGGAGAATATATTCCCGAGAAATACCGTAACGACACCTGGGTAGCGGTGCGACAGGTATTTCAGAGACTAGAGAAAGTTGTATTATAAAGGTCAGTGCTTCGATGTCACTAATTTCTTATATCTATATTAAAAAAGAAAAAAAAACGCTTTTTCAATAAGCACTGGTATTATGACTAACAATAGTTATTTGAGCACCATTATAGACAAAAGAGACAGAGAAGGCTTCCACAATGCAAGTGAGTGTAGTTAAAATCTGTCATGAAACAGAAATGCTTTCAAATTTTGCAAAAGAACATATAGAAATTCTTAAAGAACCAACCAATGCCACTATTTATTGCCACAGTTGAGTTGCACTTCTCACACAATATTACTATACAGAGAATATTTGATTGTTTAAACACTCATGTGTTTGACACCTCCATTGAGGACAATCATGCTGACAAATTAATAAAACTGGTATCACAGTGCTACAGTATTAGTAGGGTACATCACATAAAGAAATTCACCACAGAGGACGCTGTTGGTACTGAAGTAAGAAAGCAGGCTAGGTTGATTGCGATTAAAAATCAGTAGAATATAATTACAGAAATATGTTTATGTATATAAAGATATGTGTAGGTAGTACTGTTAATAGGTGGTGGACAATGGCTGATAGATAAGGACACTTTTACTGTATAAATGTACTTATATAGGCTACTTCATGATGGCAAATATACAGTATGTGCTCTTTCCATCGACCTCAGTTTTATCTTTGCTATCATAATTAAGCAAACATTAGGTTAAGGAGGTCATAAACAACAAGAAAAAAAAGTATGTTCTTCACTGCAGCAACATATGGTGTTGTTTTATCTTGGCTAAATGTATCCCATAAAATTCTTAGAACTAGGCAGAAAAAAAAAATCATCTATCTATCTATCTATTGCCAGACGCCTCAATCCCGAACGGGGTGGCCACAAACAAATCGCCTCCATGTCACTCTGTCCCCTGCCATTTCACTACCACGCTCCCAACTCACACCCCCCTCTCTCATATACCTCTCCACTCCATCCCTCCATCTCATCCTCGGCCTCCCCCTCCCTCTCGCCCCCTCCACCTCACTCACATACACTCTCCTCGTCAATCTTTCACTCTCCATCCTCTCCACATGCCCAAACCACCTTAACGTGTTTCTCCTAACGCTTCCCATCACGTCCTCAAGCACACCACAACGCTCCTTCACTTCCTCATTTGTTAGTCTGTCTCTCCATGTGACTCCACATGCTCCTCTCAAATAACTCATTTCCACTGCTCTCACTCTTGACTTCTGTCCTTCCAACAGGGTCCAAGCTTCACTTCCATATGTCAGAGTTGGTATCACAATACTGTCATGTAACAACTTTTTCACTTCCATGCTCACCTCCCTGTTTCTTATCACTGCTTTCAACGAACCAGCAACCTTCCTTCCCTGCTGTACCCTTTCGAGCACTTCACCCTCCAGACTACCATCCTTACTCATCACACTGCCCAAGTACTTAAATTCACTCACATTCTCCATTTCCTTCCCATCCAATCTCACTGTACACTCACTGGCTTCACTTCTCTCGAAGACCATCACTTTACTCTTCCCCACATTCACCTTTAGATTCCGTTTCTTACACACTCTCCCAAACTCATCTACCAAGCCTTGCAGCTCCCCTTCGTCTTCACTCAACAACACAGTATCATCTGCAAACAACAGTACAGGTAGTTTCCAAACACTGCCCTCTCTCACTAGGGCCGCTCCAACATCCACTGCCCGACCTTGTATCTCTTTTATAACCCCATCCATATACAGATTGAACAACCATGGAGACATGACACATCCTTGTTTCAATCCAACCTTCAAATGGAAAGATTCACTCAGTTTGCCATCCACACGCACTGCAGCCTTAGCACCCTCATACATACTCTTCACTGCCTTCAACAACTTCCCATCCACTCCATATATTCTTAATACCTTCCACAAACCTTGTCTATCCACCCTGTCATATGCTTTCTCCAGATCCATGAAGGCTGCATACAACTTCTTGCCCTTCTCTAGAAACTTTTCCACTAAGGATCTAAGAATGAATATCTGGTCTACACAGCCTCTTCCCTTCCTAAAACCTCCTTGTTCTTCTCCAACTAATTCCTCAGTAATTTCCCTAACTCTGTCAATAAGTATCCTACCATATATTTTTCCTATTACACTGAGAAGGCAGATGCCCCTATAATTACCACACACTGCTTTTTCCCCTTTTCCTTTGTACAGAGGAATAATTATACCTGACTTCCAATCCTCCGGGACTCTACCCTCCTCCCAAGCCAATCTGCACACCTTCCACATCCATTCTATTACTATCTCTCCCCCATGCTTCAGCATTTCACCACACACTCCATCAATTCCTGGGGCTTTCCCCATTTTAACTTTCTTCATTGCTTCCACCACTTCCATCCTACTGATTTTTTCCTCTCTTCTCACAACCCTCCTTCTCCCTGCCATTCCCCAGCCACTTATACTTGCATTATTTTCATTCTCTATGTTCAACAGTTCATTGAAGTGTTCTCTCCATCTGTTTACTTTTTCTCCCTTCTCCACTAGTAATCTACCATTTTTATCTTTCACACCCCCACTGCCTTCGTTGGCACCCTGCCTAGCTCTCTTTACCTCCTTCCAGAACATTTTCTTACATTCCCTCCACTTTGCACTCAAATTCCTTCCAAATTCCTCATCCACTCTCTTCTTACTCTCTCTTACTAATCTTTTCACCTCTCTCCTCCTCACTACATATAACTCTCTCGTCCGTCTCTCAGCTTCTTCGTTGCCCCTGTTTCTCATCCACTCATTATATGCTTTCTTCTTTTGTGCCACAGCCTCTCTCACCTCTTCGGTCCATCATGCTGTTCCCTGAACCCCCTTTCGTCTCCTCTTCACCCCACACACCACCTCACATGCTGCACAGATTTCTTCTGTGAATACCTTGCACACACCCTCCACGTCCCCCATCTGCTCCAATCTATATTTACCCAATCGTTCCTCCACTTCCCTTCTATATTCAGCCTTTATTCCATCCTCTTGTAACTTTTCTACCCTCCTTGTAACAAATACTTCCTCCTGTCTTTCCCTTCTTCTCTTCCTCCATCTTGTTTGGATTCTGATTCTGGCCACCACCAAGTGGTGGTCAGAAAGTCCACTCCCCCAACCTCTATATACTCTTGCATCCATTATACATCTCATCCTTTCATCCACACACACATAGTCAATCATTGCCTTCCGTTCATTCATTCCCCCGTCCTCTCTTCTCAGCACTCGCCATGTATACCTATGGATCATTTTGTGCCTGAAGAGGGTATTGGCTATCACCAACCCCCTCCCAGCACAAATGTCCACTAAAGCACTGCCATTCTCATCCATCTCTGCAGGCACACCCCACTCACCAACCACTCCATCCACCTTCTCATTCCCTACTTTTCCATTCATATCTCCAATCAGAAACACTCTCTCATTCCTTTCAAACTTTTCCAAGCAGGCTTCCACATTTGTCCAAAACTCTTCTCTCACTCTACTTACACGATCTTGCGTTGGCGCATACACGCACACAATTGCCCACATTTGTAGTCCAACTTTCACTCTTACCCACACAATCCTTGACCCATATATATATTTTTGTAATATAATACGTATGTATACATAGAAGCAGCACTGAGACAGAGAAAGCAAGCTAAGAACAGTGTTCCTACTATGGGGGAGACGACGAGTTTGGGTGTGAAAATATGGCAACTGTAAGTCAAACGCTTCCTGCGGAGATAGCTCCTCCACGTTATAGAGTTCAATGGCTAGTTCTTAACAAACATCCGACATGGTGGCTTCCACGATGTTGTCCCTTATTTCTTTCATCTCAGAAAATTATGGAAGGGAGGTGAAAACCACTATCAATGTGATCATGTATTACCCTTCACTTCACCAAGACAGGAATGAATCTACTACAATTTACCTAACCCGTATAGCACTGGACGGCACTGTATATAAGTTACGTTAACACCTGTGTCACAGACACCTGTCGGCCGGAAGTCTACCTCAGGTAGAGTCTGCCGTGACTAGTGATCACTGACGGGGAGGGGGGGTACTGCGATATTCTGGCATACCCTGACTAACGTGCCCGGACACTGGGGTGGGTGGAGATTTAATGCACGAGGGGAAGGCACGATGGAAATAATATATATTCCTTCTGTTGGTCACTGAGGTGTTTCACTCGCGTGCCTGTGGGTTGGGGAGGGAGAGTTTAAATAAGAAGGGAATGGCACAACCGACACAATATTATTGTTCTGTTGGGCACAAAGGCATTTCGTTCACTGGGGGGGCGCGGGACTCTACTCGGGATATAAGTCAGGCCACGGTTAGCTATTAGGCTCGTCCAATCTTATACTCTGGGTTCCTGGTCACTTAACTCGAGAATACACCATAGGGAATCACTCGTATGGTATAAGTTAATGCACACAAATATCTGGGTCGAAAGAGCACACACATATGTAAAGTCCACTTACTTCATTACCACTGGTGGGCCCTAGGTTGATTCCTCCATCCGGAGGAATGGCAGTGGCGCACCCCTGAACAGGGCCCCACACGTAGTCGTGGGACTAGGGGCTCGGCCCGAAGAGAGCCAGGAGACGGGCCTATCATCGAGTCTGGGAGAGACTCAGGGAGGCCTCACCCACAGGTAAGTCGCGCCCTGGTGTTCGGGGCAACTGAGGACCCAGGGCACTGGAACCCGGGGTGGCTGGACTGCAGCAAGGGCTGGAGGGCGGCGTCGCCAACAGGGCCGTCACACGGAGACCTCGGGCCGGGGGAGTAGTAGACAGGGCCCGACGTTGGCTGTGGGGTCTGCGGGGACTCTGCTTTGGCCGCTGTTCACCCTGGTAGAGCTGCAGGGAACCAAGGCCTCGGGTGAGGCCTTGTCACGGCTCTCTGGCTGCAGGTCCTCCTTTAGGAGAGAAGCGGACTGTGGCCTGATTTACATCTGACCTGATGTGACTAGTGGCCAACATTGTGGTAGCACAGGGGGACATCAGCTTCAATGTGGCTAGTGGCCTGCTCTGCCTCTGGCCTGAAGTGACTAGTGGCCAACGTCGGGGTGGCCCAGAGGACAACAGCTTCAGTGCGGCTAATGGCCTGCCCTACCTCTGGCCTGACGTGACTAGTGGCCGATGTTGTAGTGGTGCAGAAGGTTGTACCTCTGGTGCGGCTAATGGCCCGTACAGGGGAGCTGAGAGGACTAGTAGCAGAGGGACGGATTGTGGCCAATCCTGCCTCGTACCCAGTATGGCTTGTGGCCAATGCTGCGACGCCACTCTGGGGGGAACGACTACAGGAGTCGGACGACTTACGGCCTGTCCTGCCCAGCCAACACGCGTCCGTGTCGCGGCCCTGTAGCGGGGATGCAACTGGGGAATGGACTGTGGCCGGTTCTGCCCCATACCCGGTATGACTGTGGCCGATACCGCGGCGTTGCGTGGAGTTGGAAACTCCACCCCTTACCTGGCAAGTGGAATTTCGGCCGGAGACTAGGCACCGGCGAATGCGTACAGGAAGGAGTTGAGTTCATCGACACGTGGAACCAGTTCTACGAGCAGCGAACACTATTTGCAAATGATGGACTGCACTTGAATACTGTTGGTTCTGCCCGTCTCGGTCGTTTGCTTAGTGATGCCGTAAGTTTTTTCTGGAGAAAAAACAGACATCACGGGAGGCAAATGTAGATGTCATACTGCCCGACAAATCAGTATGTAATGGAAGCTCCTCACATTGGATAAGAAAACATATTAAAGCCATTCTTGTTAATGCGTGTAGTCTACGTAATAAATTTTCTGATTTAGAGGCCCTTGTCTTTACCGACGATTATGATATAATTGGTATAACAGAATCGTGGCTAGATACTGAACAGAGAGATTTTCTAGCAGAATTTAATTTACCAGGCTATCACATTTTCAGTAGTGAAAGGAAGAATCGAACAGGGAGCGGTGTGTTGTTATACATCAAATCAGGATTTCATCCAGTCGAAATTACCAAGCCATGTATTGAAAACATTCACACTACAGTATTTACATTCAGCTAAGAAATGAATCTTGTCATAAAATCACCATTGGGGTAATTTATCGTCCACCCGGTCAGCCACTCAACATCGATAACGAAATCTACAATCAAGTTGCCGAAATATCTTGTACATAAAGCACTGTAATATTTGGTGATTTTAATTTACCAGTTTCAAAATGGGGAGAAGCCCTATCCTCACACACAGGGTTAGACCTGTATACAAACTTGCAGGAAAGTTCTTTATATCAATTTGTAAATTATCCGACACGTGGATAACATCCTAGATCTTGTTTTAGCCACATCAGAAAATGTAGTGAGTAACGTAATTGTAGGAGAAGAATTTAGTACAAGTGATCATCGCATAGTTACATCCAACATTAAATTCTGTGAAGACAGTGTCAGGGCCAGTTGTGAGAAAGTGCCTGACTTTAAGAGAGCAAGTTTTATGAAATTAAAGGCAATTATAGGTGCAGGCGACTGGCATCCCGTTGTCCAGACTTTAGATATCAATGATGCTTGGAATTTTTTTTACAGAAACTCTCAACAGTGCTGTCAGGTTATGCATTCCAATGCGCAACAGAAGGGCTGCCAAAAATTCTAAACCCAAATGGTGGAACTCCGACATTAAACACTGTCTGAAAGCTAAAAATCTTGTACATAAAAACTATAATACCACAAAGAGCCAAAGTTATAAAAATGATTACGATGCCCTTCAACAAAAAAAAAAAAACAAAAAATTAATTAAATGCAGTAAGAAAAACCTTGAGGCACATATTGCAAGTATCAGTAAATCAAATCCCAAAGGATTTTTCAGTTACATAAGAAGCAAAAAGGTAATAACTCCAACATTCGGTCCCTTGATCACAAATAACGGAGAGCACACTGATGATGAAACTATGATGGCGAAAATTCTTAATACGTTCTTCGCGTCAGTATTTACAACAGAAAATATACATACGATTCCCGCTGTTTCCCCCATTCCTATAGAAGAGGGGGAACATAATTACTGACATCACAGTTAGCGATCGCGATGTACTGCTTGCAATAAACAAATTAAAAGGGAATAAAACATCAGGACCAGACAAAATATCTCCACGTGTATTGAAGGAACTACAAAATGAAATATCAAAGCCTTTGTCTGAACTTTTCAACTTATCACTTAAGAGCAGTAAGGTGCCACATGAATGGAAGCTTGCCAACGTAACCCCAATATTCAAAAAGGGCAACAAAGCCCAACCAGAAAACTACCGCCCAATTAGTTTAACATCGGTGGTTTGCAAATTGCTCGAAACTATTATCAGAGACAAGTTTGCGAAACACTTAGAAAAACAATCTCATCAAAGATTCGCAACATGGTTTCCGTAATAATCGCTCTTGCCTCACGAATCTGCTGGACTTTTTCAATGATATACTGAATATGTATGATGAGACTAAATCTGTTGATGTGGTCTACCTAGATTTTCAAAAGGCCTTTGACAAAGTTCCACACAAAAGACTCCTTCAGAAGCTAAAGGCATATGGTTTCAGCGGCAATGTTCTTGGTTGGGTAGAAAATTGGCTCTCTGGACGAAAGCAAAGAGTTGTAATTAATGGAAAAGAGTCAGACTGGATAAACGTTACTAGTGGAGTGCCACAGGGTTCCGTGTTAGGTCCTATTCTTTTCTTAATATATGTAAATGATATTGACGAAGGATTGTGTTGTAAGATTTCAAAATTTGCTGATGACACTAAAATAGGTAACAGAGCAGATACAGTACTGCAAAGGCAAACGATTCAGAGAGATCTTGATCAGCTGTTTAACTGGGCCCAAGTTTAGCAGATGGATTTTAATATTAATAAATGCAAAGTACTAAACATTGGCAGTAAAAATGTAAGAGCTAGTTATAGCATGAATAATGCCCAACTTGATAGGGTAAACCACGAAAAAGATTTAAGAGTTATAATAACAGACGATTTGAAACCAAGCAAACAATGTACAGAAGCAGTGAAAAAGGCCAACAAATTGATTGGATTCATAGGCAGAGCATTTGAATATATGTAAGTCCTATAATATCATTCTCACTTTGTATAACTCCTTAGTATGCCCGCACTTGAAGTACTGCATTCAGTTTTGGTCACCATATTATAAAAAGGATATGGAAAAGCTTGAAAGAGTGCAGCGAAGGATGACAAAAATGCTGCCCAGATTGAGAAATAAACCATACGAGGAACGTTTAGAAGCCTTGAATCTCTTTACCTTAACTAAACGGAGGATACGAGGAGATTCAATTCAAGTATTCAAAATATTCAAAGGAAAAGATAACATGGCTGTCAATAAATACTTCACAGTTGATCACTCGAATTATACTTGAGGCAATGGGCATAAAATAATTGGCAAACGATTCCACTCACATGAAGCTAAGCATTTCTTCTTCAATAGAGTTGTAAATATATGGAATAAATTGCCCTCCAATGTAGTAAATTGTAATACAGTACTAAAGGTTGCCTGATAAATATTTGTCGTCTAACCCCCAGCTTACTATGTTTACTCCTGAATAAAACACTTGTATAAATTTTTATTTTATTCTACTCTTTTAGAGCCTGGATCAATTTACTAAATGCAAATATATGCAGGTGATAATGTTTTAAGTTTCTTCCCGCAGAGCCCAATTGAGACCATGGGATCACTATATTTACATGTATCTGTAACTTTTGAATTCCTGCAGAGTCCAACTGAGACCATGGGATTATTAGCTATATTCACGTGTATCTGTTTCTTTTGAATTCCCGCAGAGTCCAGATGAGACCACGGGATTACTGTATTCACGTTGTTATGTCTACAGAGTCTCATCGTCTGCAGACGCCCGGTCAACTCAGTGTACCCATACATAGTGTCATGCGTTATTTATTTATTCGATTATTCATTGTACTTTACTACTTTCTCTTTCAGGTTATTCATACTGATAGCTTATAGATAATGTATTATATAATGTAGCTTTTCCTTTCAGTCTTTCCTATGAAATTTCCATGTCAGTTTTTCCATGCTGCATGGTGGTCTTTCTCACTTTTTCTTGCCAGTTTTGGCTGGAGAGTTTGGAGGTGGGGGGAGCCTTCTTGCTTTACTATCCTTATCCTTCAGCATGTAGAGTTAGATCTTGTAGTCATAGTCTACTCTGTAACAAACAGCCTCGAAAGGACCATAAGGTCTGTTGCTGTTTGCTTTCCTATGTACTCCTATGTACCTTTCCAGGTCACCACCTGGGAGCAAGAGGGGCGCCGGGAAGTGACACAGGTGCGCCGTTCCTGTCCCCAGCCGCTCCGTGTCAGCGGCGGTCCCCCTGTGATGCTGGGGGGGTTGGGGGTGCTGGTGTCGTCTGCTCTAGCCGTCGCATCGTCTGCGGCTCCAACCCCTAACTCCTGTATTTCAGCTTCTTTATATGTAGCCTTCTGTTGGCTGTTTTTCTCCTGACTGAAAACGAAGTGAAAAATTTGCACCACCTGATGGCAAGTATTGTGCTTATGTTCTTCTATCGCTCAAACAGCACAGCAGAACCCAACACATAGCTGTTTGAAGACAGGGTTCAGCAGTTAATCTGACAGTGGTACTAACCAACTATTTTTTTTTTTAGTTACTGTATGGTATTCATTAATTTTTTTGCCACACGGGCACGGTTTTTCCTGATTTCCTATTGGAATTAGTACACATGTCACTTGTTATGCTTCAGATTACCACAGGTATAGGATTTTTTTTTTTAAACCTGTGAAATACGTAAAGACTTGTTTATATTACACATACCGTCACTCCGATGAAGTTTCCAAGAACAAAACTTGCTGCCAAACTCCAGAAGTACGTCTTACATTTGACGTAATTTCATTTTCAGTACCAGTGTTCGGTATGGATAATTTAATATAGGGTGGGTTAGATTACATTAGAGGCTTATTTTGGCGAGGTCAATGGGATCAGATTAGGATCGAGGCGGATTGCTGATCCAGAAGGGTCACCTCAAACAGTCCAGCAGTCTCGGATCGGCTTGTCCTGTTGTAATGGCGACACCCCACTGCCCCACCTAATTGTAAACAAAACGATGGCGTTTTAAAGTTCAAACGGATGGCTTGGTCAGCAGTCACTCTGCTCTCATTTTCAGCAATATGGTCCCATTACTGATGAAACCAGACACAGCTGAGCCCCTTATACCCATCTTAGTAACTGGCAGCATCATTTTATCAGTATATTATTTAAAAAAAACAAGTAAATACGGCACTTACAGTGTAGGAGCTGACGCTATATTTGTTTTGGTGTGACGTCACAATCCAGGATTGCCCAGCTCAGTCCACCCCGGGGAGATGGATTGCCTCAGATCGATCTGGGATCATCTTTCACTCCAATCCAGGACCAGGATTGTGCCTCGCTTTTCAAAACAGGATCAGCTGTCGGGATCGACTTTATCTCGATCCGGGATCGATCCGGGATTAAACTTTCTCTCGCTAAAACGTGCATTAGGACAGGATAGGATAGGATAGGATAGATTAGGTTAGGTTAGAATAGTTTGAGTTATGATAGATTAGGTTTAAAAGTTAGGACTTACTGGAATTTGGCCTGATTAGCCATTCGAGGGCTCTCTAAGGTTAAGTGGCAATCTTCCGTGGTTAAAATTCGGGGGTCTGGGGAAAGCCCCTCAAGATAGGTTAGGAAAAGCCCCTCAAGATAGGTTAGGTTAGGCTGGATCGTTAGGTTTCCTAAAGATTTAACTGGCTTCCACCTGCGGACTGCAGGCTTCCTTAACACTCCAAGATAGATGTATTTTATTTTTCCTCTACACTTTCTGTAGTATAAAATAACCAGAAAACTTTGTGTTGCATCCTGATCTAAAATTGCTTTCCTGAAGATCGTTATGATGTAAGAAGATAGTTGTAAATACAGTGCCGGTGTGGTAGTTTTACCCAAGGTGTGTACTTTGGTTTTACCCACTATTTTTATCGATTCATATACAATATGCTCAGCAGCCGATTTTAGGGTATTTACGATTGTTTCAGTTTTACAGGTTCCATTGGGTTTCGGGTCATACTGCTGAGGTCCAGTTAACAAATGATGAAAATTTAATGAAGGGGACTATCTTTCATAATTCTAAATTCATTTATGACGCCCAGATTCTGAGGAACAGTCATGTATAGGTAAACTAGCTTCCTGCGGAGGGCTAATAATTGAGTTCTTCAAATCACAGACTCCGTGGAACTTCAATTGAGTTGAGTTCTTCAAATTACAAACTGTTCAAGCACCAGATGAAGGGCGGATTTTCGATCCCGGGATCATCCTGATTCCAAAAAGGTATAATATGTCTATGTAGAGCAAGTGTGTCCCGAGTTAGGGGGGTTTCAGACGGACGGACAGACAGAATTTGCCGTTTACTTTTATAGATGTACAGTACTTATTACTTTAAGCAGAAGGGCCTTCCTGTTAATCCAGTTTGTTTTCTGTATTTTTGTATTTTCATCGTGATGAACAGTTGCTTTCTCTTGACCTGATGATTTTTTTTCCATTGTTGTTGTCATTATGTTCATGTCTCACCGACATTTGTGATGGCGGACATACTATAACTTACTCGAATCTTGGTTAACTTAGATTAGGCTAGGTTAGGTAAGGTTAAAATGCAAGGTTAGGAGTAAGTGGTACTAAAATGTTACTGGGGTGAATGTTGGTGTAAGTGTCCGCCATTACACTCGAGAACAGTTAACAGTAAATGGAACACAGCTAAAAACAATTGGGAAAGAAATTTAGCGTGAAACGGTCATTTACACCTCTGATTATATATATATATATATATATATATATATATATACACACACACACACACACAGCATTCAGGAACAACTACTTTGGTAAGGTGCTTCTGCTGCTTAAAGTGTGTTTTCCCATTTATATTACTAAAGACTATAATTCATTCATGACACCCAAATATGCGAAAATACAGTAACATGTTACTGACGGACACAGCCCATAATAGTTCATGTTAGTTAGGTTAGGTTATATTTAGGCTTTGTTGGGTCATCCAGTCAAATTGGCAACGTCTGAGCGAGTTCAGCGAGAAATGATTCAGCAACATCGCGCCTTCGCTAGGGAGTAGATGAAGCAGTTCGGCTAACCAAACCAAAAAATCGTCAGAAAGCCGTGATTTCACGTTAACCCAGTCTATACCTAACCAATTTTGGTTTGACCTAACGTTAACCTACCATAATACCTTATTTTGTTGTTGAGATGACGAAGGTGCGACGTGCCGGGTCTTTCCTCAAGGCACTGTCAGACTGGATGACCAATTACAATCGAAAAAGAAAAAAAAATCCTTTGCTTCCGCTCACCCCCTTTTTCCGCGTCAGAGACGTATCGCCAATAGTAATAATAATAATAATACGATGATGATGATGTACATTATTAAAAGATAAAACGCTTCAGTCTCCCTTGTGCATAGCTTTTAAATTTGCACGTTTCCTCTTAGCTAATAAACTGTTAGTGACTCCATTTGATCAAAAAATAAATTTCTTTGATAACTAGAAGGGAAATGCATAACCTTTATTTGACAAACCTACAAAACTATGACATGCAGTTAATCGCATTGCTACGTGCCCATTGAGTGAGTGATGCCAGTGTAAAAGTCTAAAGAGTAGTATATTGAGTGGCTGTCAAAAGAGACGTTTGATATATGTTCGTTTAGATTAAGGCTCTATGTAAGCTGTTTAGGCAGATGTGAGTTGCGCGATGTGAAGAAGTGTTGGATGTGTGTGATGAGAGGGGATTACTATACAGTATACCATCTCTAGTGCGTGTTGGAAATGTACAGTACCAGGGTGTAGTTTCTTCAGCTGTACAGCAGTGAAGGCAGATAAAGTCAGGCTATCAACATCTTTACTTTGGTGTGTGTGTGTGTGTGTGTGTGTCACTGAAAGAAAGATTTGTTCCTTGCTGTACTTTTCGTAAGTTAAGTTGTACTGTTCGCCTGTTAACGGATTAACAGTCTTATCTTTGCTATTTTAGTAGTATACTGTTAGCTGTTAAGGAAAAAAAAAAACATCAATACTTACGATGTTGGTGACAAACGAATAGCTCCTTTTTATATAATCAATGAAGTCAAAATGGGGAAAGCCCCAGGAATAGATGGAGTGTAAGGTGAAATGCAGAAGCATGGGGGAGATAGTAGTAGAATAAATATGGAAGATGTGCCAGTTGACCTGAGAGGAAGGTAGAGTCCCGATGGATTGAAAGTCAGGTATAATTATTCTCCTGTACAAAGAAGGGGGAAAAAAAGTGTGTGGGAATCATAGGGGCATTTGCCTTCTTAGCGTAAAAGGAAAAGTGTACGGTAGGATATTTATTGACAGAGGTAGTGACATAACAGAGGAATTAGTTGGTGAAAAAGGTTGCGTTGATCAGATATTCATTCTTAGGTCTTTAGTGGAAAAGTTTCTAGAGAAGGGAAAGAAGTTGTATGTGGCCTTCATGGATTTGGAGAAAGCATATGACAGGGTGCATATACAAGGAATGTGGAAAATATTAAAAATATATGCAGTAAATGGGAAGTTGTTGAATGCTGTGAAGAGTATGTATGAGGGGGGTAAGGATGCAATGTGTGTGGATAGTGAAATGAGTACATTTTTCTGTTTGAATGTTGGATTGATACAGGAATGTGTCATGTCTTCATGGTTATTCAGTCTGTATATGGATGGGGTTATAAGAGATACAAGGTAGGGCAGTGGATGTCGGATCATCTCTAACGAGTGAAGGCTGTGTTTGGAAACTCCCCGTATTGTTGTTTGCAGATGATACTGTATTGTTAAGTGAAGACGAAGAGGAACTGCAAGGCTTGGTGAATGAGTCTGGAAGTGTGTGTAAGAAATGGAATCTAAAGGTGAATGAAGGGAAGAGTAAAGACATGAGCCACGTTTTCGCGACGTTAAAAGTCAAGATATTTTGACTAATCTTGATATCGCATATTGACGATCGTGCTAATACCCGCTTTCGCGAGCACCAAAAATCAAAATGACTTTGAATTTTGAGCATGACTAGTCAAGATTAGTCAATGTTCCTCCCGAGGTATTTTGACCGATATCGACTTTCTATTTTGTAAACAAACCTAGCGCTACCGAAGTCGAGCCAAACTCGATAGGGAAGAACGTAGAGTTTATGGCCCATTGAGACAATAATAGTGGTTCCATATAAGTTTATTTGACATGGAGAATCCAAATTTGTTGTCAGCTGACACCTATGGTGGCGCCATCTAGCATCAACTTTAGTAAAGTCCTTCATTTTAGCCCACTGAGACATAAAAATGGTCCCATATAAGGTTATTTGACATGGCTAGTTACTTTTTACAGCAAACTGGACCAAGAGCCTTGCCGCAGGTCCCATGACAATTCTTCTGTTGTTTTTCCCTAATGCTACCACAGCGTGAGGGTCTTGAGTATTTTGACAATTTTACCTTGTGTTCAACAAAAATGGTACCGCTGCCATTTCATCTGACGCCAAAATTTCAAGCAAAAGCCCCGTCTGGTCGGTCACAAAACGAATAATATTTAATTCCTCCACTTGCTGAAAATCTCCCAGGACAGCCATATGGCGCACGAACGAATGTTTAAAGATGGTTCTGAGGTAAAGGCAATACAATCTTGCTGACCCGTTTTCGCGACACTCACTTGAAACTCAAAATCAGTCCAAATGGATATCAAAATAATCTTGACTTGAAAATGTCGCGAAAACGCGACTATGGTCTTTGAGAGAAATGAAGTTGGATGATGAGGAAATGGAAACTGTGAGCGAACTTGGGTAGTGTGAAATAGTAGGATGGAAGATTGGAGGATGAAGTGCTTGAAAGGGTACAACAAGGAAGAAAGGTTGCTGGTACTTTGAAAGCAGTGATAAGAAATAGGGAAGTGAGCATGGAAGTAAAAAAGTCGCTGCATGACAGTATTGTGATTCCAACTCTAATGTGTGGAAGTGAAGCTCGGACCTTGCTGGAAGGGCACAAGTCCAGATTGAGAGCAGTGGAAATGAGTTATTTGAGAGGAGCACGTGGAGTTACATGGAGAGAGACTGACAAATGAGGAAGTGAAGGAGTGTTGTGGTGTGGATGTGGATGTGATAGAAAGCATTAGGAAAATACACTGAGGTGGTCTGTCCATGTGGAGAGGATGGAGAGCGACAGGCTAACGAGGAGAGTGTATGTGATTGAGGTGGAAGGGGGGAGAGGAAGGGGAAGGCTAAGGATGAGATGGAGGGATGAAGCGAAGAGGTATATGAAGGGGGGGGGGGGGGCTGGGAGCTTGGCAATGAAATGGGGGGGGCCCGGGGGACGGGGGGGGGGTTTTTTTTTTTTTTTTTGCGGCTACCTCTTACGGGAAGGCGCCTGGCAGTATATAGATAGATAGATAGATTACATTATTTACGTTAAGACACTGTGTGCCTTCGTTGTATATAGAGTATCTTTGTATACATTTTTAAATATTGATAAGAAGTGTGGTGTAAATTGTACCATTTTCTTGTTCTGAAGCCGTCCAACCTACAACACCTACCTTCACTAGTACTGTATCCCCGCTCGCTTCCACCACCCACACCACCAACTCAGCCCATCCTGTACAGTCTTCATTGCTTACTCCATTCTTCATTCAGGACCGGAATGAACCGTAATCGACATAACAGTTTTAATGAAGGGCGTAAAGTGACCTAACTGAACCTGATAGGATGTAAATGGACTTGAGATGAATGGATTCGACTTAACCGACAATGAATTAACTGCACTTAATGAGCCTGATTGAACCCGGGTATATGTGAATGTGCCTAACTTAACCAGGTGAAGGCTACTTGAATTTTTTTTTTTAAGAGTGATACGGGCGAGAATATTAAAGTACCATGTCCAGGAAAACAGAAGAGGAAAACGTCCCATAAGAAAGTTTCCTAAGCTGACGAGGATACGGCTCTGAATGTATTATAGATGATCTGATACAATAATCCTACCATCACAATAATGGTCTACCAATAAGCTCAATAAGCACTTGTCTTAATAAATAAATAAAAGGCTATCATCTTAGTGAAAGGCTTAACCCTTGAATCTGGTGACGAAGAGTGTATTCGTAATTTTATTCTTGCTATCTTAGGGCGATTTTATTCAGCTTAGAGGAAACTTTCCAAACTGAAGTGGTAATATATTGCATTCATCATTGTCTTTACTGCCATGGGGCTCTCCTAAGTTCAATAGCCATAGGGTAAGTAGCAGCAAATAAGAATAAACTAAAAAGGACGTCAACTTGACTGAGGGAATTAATGAAGATTATTTACAGCTGATTTTTAGGTCTTCCCTTACCTACATAAAATGGTATGACGGTAGCAAGAAAAAGAAAAAAAAGTTTCAATAGGATATGATTATTTTTCCTCCCACTACCGGGCATTTTCTTTTTTTTTTGGAGTATTCATAAGACCCCTCGTAGTGAAGTGGTTGAACGATACATGCATAGATCCATTCAGTTCGAGGAATGAAACCATCTAGCGGTAGCAAGGGGGGGGAAAAAAAGTCTTCGTAGTTACTTATGAGGGTCACCAACCAATACACCACGAGAGGTCTTCCCTATGTACTGTACCATACAACAGTCTGATGATGGCAAGAGTAAATGGATCGTCGTCCGATGGACCTAGGTCCTAGGGGGTAGGACCCACCCACCCTAGCAACCGTTTGATTTGCGCGCTCTCTCTCTCTCTCTCTCTCTCTCTCTCTCTCTCTCTCTCTCTCTCTCTCTCTCTCCAAATATGGTCTTGGAAAGTAGCTACCCAATAATCACACTATCAAGGCATTCCAACATAATACCATACCAACACACCACACTACACTATCAGCACACATCACCAAACTGCACTACCAGCACACTACCACACCATACTACTACAATGCTACCACATCACACCACATTACACCACCACAGCACACCACACCATGCCACAGCACTAAATAACCACACCACACCACACCATGGCACAACACTAATTTTCCACACCACACCCCATTACACCACCACAGCATACCATGCCACGCCACAACACTAAAGAACCACACCACATTACACCACCATAGCACACCACACCACGTCACAGCACCAAACTTTCACACCACCACACTACACCACGCCACAGCGCTAAACTTTCGCACCACCACACCACACCACGCCACAGCACTAAACTTTCACACCACCACACCATACCACGCCACCAAAAAAAAAAACACACACACATTTACTTTAATCGTCCATCGGTCGCCTTGTATGGTCATCACATGCACACAGTTTCAAGCGTGTGGCATATCTCTCTCTCTCTCTTATCTAGATGTGGACAAGCTCGTATATAATCCACTCAGCCAGCCACCTCCCTCATACGGGTGGCGTGATATTTCTCCGGTTCCAACAATTTTCCTCCCACTTTACTCGCAGTCCTACACCTCCTCCAAAAGACTTTACATTCGGTAAATTAACTTCCGTATTTTTCCACCAGGAAGGACAAGGAAAGGAGACTGCAGTCTTCCTATATCTCATTTTCCTCCTACAAAAGCAAATATTCGTAACGAGAGAGTAATTTATGGTATGTTATGTGTTTTGTGCTGGAGTGAATCAGCAACATAGACTGGTCTCGTGCTTCAGCTCTTCCTGAAGAAAAAATCTAAGAACGGGAAATCGATCGTAAATGTAAATTTCTGCGCTTGCTATCCATCGCAGAGGTAATGCTGGTGAGCCGTGGCAGAGTGTGCGTCTCGCACGCTGGTGGGCGCGGGTTCGCCTCGCGCCAAAGTTGTAACTTTGGGAAGCGTTCACCAAGTCACTGACAACTTTGGCGGACACAAGGGGTGCTGTGGTTGAACCAGTGTCGCATACTAGTATGCTTGCACCCAATCGGCTTAAGGCGGGCCTATTACATTTGGTTCATAGACTAACATACATCCAAAGCCACTACAACACAACAATTACACTCACAAGCACTTCTCACCCTACATACAGTCTCCATCAGACAGCCTAAACCACATGGCTTGTATCGTCCCTGCTTCGGTAGGGATAGGCCGGTCCTGCAGTGGATCTCAACGGCTGATGACGGGGGGAGGGAGGGAGGAGAGAGAGGGAGGGAGGAAGCGCACGACTAATAAAGATGAAGTGTCGCAAAATAACTTTTTTTTTTATAGATGATGAACAGAGGAAGGAAAAACAAATGAAAAACAATCCATACACCAAATTACGGGTGCCCCTCATTCATAAAAAATCTGGAACAGTTGGGCTTAAACTGCTGTAGGTTGAAGTTTGGGGGAAGCTATTCTGGGGAAGAGAGTTCCAAAGAGATAATTGCTCTCTGCCAAATACCGATGTTTTCATAGGGAAAACTTAGGACGTCGGGTAGCTCTGCATTTTCCTCTTCTTGACCTATCTGCAGTAAACCTCATTTACGACAGACAATCGATCGTAAGTTTGTGAATCGGTAGTTTGGGGGATTCTCAAGCTAAGGGGGCTTTCTATACCGTTTAAATTCCAATCTGGCCTAAAGCTCCCGTCTCTCCTTGAATATTAATTCGTTACGATTGATTAACAAGATTATGATGCTGGTCACGAAGAAGTGCTAAGAAAAGGAAGTAAAACCAAAAATCTGTCTTATTCTGTCAGTAAGCTACGTGAAATAAGTCGCAAAAGTGCAAAAATGTTGTCGAAGGTAAAAAGCATATAGCACCTTATCGATACACGTACCTTTTTACTTCTGCAGATGGCACGTAAATACTCTCGTGTGTGTTCTTTTCGTAACCTAACTCGGTATTATAAAGATATACTGAGGTGTAATTCTCAAGATGATTCGCTGATAAAAGCGTGCTAGAAGGCCTGCCAAACTCACGAGAGAATGCAGGCCGTAGTCATGTTCTTGAGGGTTCTGGAGACTTCCCGTCACTCCTACTTGTGATTCAGTTTGTATTTTAGACCTTAAAGCCCTGTTCACACGAACAAAATCGCGGTCGTTTTTTGCCGGAATTTGCTTACCGGTAGAAAATCCGGCGACAGACCGATGTGTCGGTCTTTTTTTGCCGGAATCGGGAGAAAGTTGCCGGGCCCATTTAAAAGGAAGCACCGAACAAGGCCACGCTCTGGGAACGAAGACGAATACGACATCTTGCGTGTTAAGACGGATCCACTCATTTAACGTTTGGGGATCTTCCAAGCTGAGCTCCCTCACCAGCCTGTAATAAACACTCTCTTGTTTTCTTCTGGACAGCCACGGTCGAGTCCAGATCCGTGACGGCTCATCTTGAATTAAACAAAGTGCAAGTACAAGAGCTGCACACCGGGTACGAATACGGCGGTCCATCTTTGTTTGTAAACACTGTCGCCGAGAGCCAGCCACTGCAGCCCCCCCCCCCCCCCGGGAGAAATGCAGAAATCGGCATTTTTTTCCCCGCAAATCGGCGAAAAAAACTGCCGCGATTTTGCTCGTGTAAACCAAAAATTTCTGCTCCTTTACAACAAATTAATTCCTTATATTATTTTTTAACAGTTTACTTGGCGGAGTTATTTATTAAGGGAGGATATAACCTGAGCAGTAGGCTACACTGCATCATCATCTTAATATCAGTGAAGCTACATCTGTGCTTCACGTAGCCCTCACCGGGAGTACACCCCCTTTCACCATCACCCATACACCGTCCCTCCAACATCACAACCAGTACAACATTATCATTACCAACATCTCCATCAACAGTACACCACCACCACTAACCGTACACCGTCAACACTAGTACACCACCACCAACAGTAAATCACCACCATCACAACCATAACCAGTACTGTACAACATTATCACCAGTACACCTTCACCATCACCACTATTTTATACTGCCTTCACCACCAGACAGAGAGAGTAAATTAGTCCGGATATACAGCAGTCTGACTAAAATGCCCATGTGCATCAACGGTAGGGAAGGGGATAGAAATAAGGCATTAAACGTGGGAAATAAGAAATCTAATTCAGGCGATGCAGTAAGAGAAATGGATTATACAACAAACAAAAGAACGCTTGAATAAGTATTATGTACTCAAACAACATAAAATACGATATTTGTGAAGGGTAGGGGCTGATGACATGTAATACGTGAAATGGGAGGGGTAACAAACAAAAGCAACACGTAAATGAGGCTAAGGACCATAGAGCCAGACTGAGCTCGGCCATTCATGCGAGACAGGCCACAATTTACACTTGGCCTTATGAGAACGTCCTCCACAGCTGCATGGTCTGATCCTGTCCAATGAAAGGTCCCCTGTGTCACTCTTCATTACGCTCTTTCACGTGTGATTTAGA
>JAGKTI010011819.1:14097-25647 GCA_018397915.1 Birgus latro | reverse complement strand
TTAACATATGGACGTGGGACAACGGTGTGGCATGAAAATGAAAAGTCAAGAGTGAGTACGGTGAAGACGGGACTGCTGAAGAATGTATGAGGAGTGCAGAGAGTGGATAGGATATGAAATAATGTGATTCGTGAAAGATGTGGAGTGAGGATTTCTGTGGACACCAGAATCGAAGAAAGTGTACTGAGATGGTATGGTCAGGATAACATCTCTGTCTATCTATATACCTAGGCTGCTTCCCCCAAGAATAAGGAGGTAGCTGAGACAGGTCAACACAGTTCCAATTTGATCATCCGTTCAAACACAAATATTCGCATCTTAGCCCCAAAGGGGATAAGGGACAGATCCTCACCGCACCACACCGCACGAGGGTCAACCACGCTGTGCAGTCAGTGACATCCGCAGCAGGGCCCGACAGCAAAGCTGGTTTACCCCTGCCGGGTCATAATGGACCCCTCCTCTTACTCGCACATGACCTGATCGGCTGATCAGACAAAATGCGGGAGAATATCCCCTCAGGGCTGCGTTATCGTTTATTCATTCACAATTTCTCTCCATTCATTTCTATCATGAACAGCCACTCTTCCTTGCTCAACAGACAACCCTCTCGCATCCAACGCTCTCTTCACACTGTCCATCCATCCTATTCGTGGTCTTCCTCTCAGCCTTACACCTCTCACATCAGATCTAGTTATCTTTTTCACCAATCGCTCATTATCCATTCTCTCCATATGCCTAAACCATCGCAACACCCTCTGCTCAACTCGATCAGTCATCTCCCTAACAATTCCAGTTCTCCTTCGCACTTCATTTCTCACTCAGTCCATATGCATCACTCCACACATACCCCTCAGACACCTTATCTCCATTACATTCAAACTTTTCCTCTCTGCTACACCCATATTCCATGTTTCAGCCCCATATAACGTGGTCGGTACCACAATACCCTCATACAGCCTTCTCTTTACATCCATTCTAAGCGAACGACATCTAAACACTTTTATCATTCCTCCCAGCACCTTTCCAACTTCACTCATTCTAAACTTCTCTTCTGCATCTATTCTTCCATCCGCAGCAACATGTGATCCTAAGTACTTAAAACACTCAACCTCCTCAAGCAATCACCATTCAAAACTATATTCATCCTCCTACCATCTATCAACCTCGTACACTTCATCACTTTACTCTTATTCTCATTTATTTTCAATTTCCTCCTTTCACACACCCTTCCAAACTCCTCTACCAACTGTCTCAATCTCTCCTCTGAATCAGCCACCAGTGCAGTATTATCCGCAAACAGCAGCTGCTTCAGATTCCACTCTCAACCATCAACATTGATCAGACTCAGTCCTCCACCCAACACTCTTGCATTCACCTCCCTTACAATACCATCCATATAAATATTAAACAACCAAGGCGACATCACACATCCCTGGCGCAGCCCCACTCTCACGGGAAACCAATCACTCACACTACTTCCCACTCTTACGCACGCTCTACTATTTACATAAAAACTTTTCACTTCTTTTAGTAACCTGCCATCAAGTCCATTCAATCTTAAAACATTCCACAAAGCCTCCCTATCAATTCTATCATACGCTTTCTCTAAATCCATGAACGCCCAAAACACATCCTTACCTTTTGCTAAATACTTTTCGCACACCTGTCTCACAGCAAACACCTGATCCACACATCCCCTCCCTCTCCTAAAGCCACACTCCCTCTGTACCCTCTCTAACTCTCTTAATTAACACTCTACAATACACCTTACTTACCACACTCAACAGACTTATACCTCTAAAGCTAGTACATTCATACTTATCACCCTTACCTTTATACAGTGGGACCACAGAAGTACTTGCCCAGTCATCTGGCACCATACCTTGCACAAGGCACACATTCAACAATCTTACTAACCAGTCAACAACAGTCGCTCCACCACCTTTCAGGCATTCCACAGCACATCCATCCATACCAGCAGCTTTCCCTGTTCTCATTGCTTTGGTGTCTCTTGCACTTCCTCCATCATGATCAAAGATTCATTCAACTCTCCCAACACATAATATGTTCCTTGCACCCATCCATCTGCCACAATCTCAGCCTCACTTTCCTCCTCTACAGACTTTCAAAATACTCCGCCCATCTCTTCCTTACTGAATTCATCTCAATTAACATCCTTCCATCCTCTGCTTTTACTCGCTCTTCCTTCCCAGTCTCTCCCTTTCACACCCTTTTCACCTCCTTCCAAAACATTTCCTTATTCTCCTGAAAATTCTCAGTCAACCACCTACCCCACCTCTCATCTGCTGCCACTTTAGCATCCCGCACAGCCCTTCTCGCCCTATTCCTCTTTTCCTTATACCTCTCATATGACACCTCATCCTTCCTCTGCAGCCACACTTCATATGCACGTCTCTACAGCCATACTTATTTCCTCGCACCACCATTCACCTCCCTTTCTTACACCACCACCCACTCGTCTCACACCACACACATCTTCCGCATCCCTAACCACAGCACTCTTAAACAACTGCCATTCCTCCTCCACACTGCTATTCTCCTGATCTTTCACTGCGTTCCACTCATCTCTCAATTTCTCCTGATACTCTATCATTTTCTCTCTTTTATCCAACTCACTCACTTTCAAAACCTCTCTGCCACACCTAACTCTCCTAGCTCTCACCCATCTCTTACCTACTCTCAACTTTCCCTCCACCAGGTAGTGGTCAGACATACCTCCACCCTTCCCTCTCAAAACTCTCACATCCAACAATCTTCCTATTTCGTTCCTGGACACAACTACATAGTCCATCAATGCTCTGTCAACAACCCTTCCACCCTCCTGTCTCACCCATGTATACTTATAAATATCTTTCTTCTCAAACAAGGTATTCCCAATCACCATCTCTCGCTCAACACACACACCTATCATTCGTTCCCCATTTTCATTTCTTCCAGGCACACCATGCATACCAACTACACCTTCAACTGGTACATTTCCCACTCTATCATTCAGATCCCCCATCATTACCACATTCACATTCGCTCGAAAACTCTGCAAACACTCATCAACATTACTCCAGAAAGACTCCTTCTCTTCTTCATCCCTTTCACTACCAGGCCCATATGCACTCACAAATACCCACAACTCACGCTCAAATTTCGCTTTCACCCACATCAGTCTCGATGACACCTCTTTCCATTCAATCACACACTGCTGTACTTCTGGGCTCACTAACAAGGCCACACCTTCTCTTGCCCTTCCTCTATCAACACCTGAATCTTCCATTCCCACCTCCAAACATAGACTCACCTTTCCCTTTCATCTTTGTTTCACTCAAAGCTAACACATCCAACTTTCTTCTCACAAATATTCTTCCAATTTCCTTCCTTTTAGCCTCAATCATACTACATCCACGCACATTCATAGACCCAACCTTCAGGGTAGCAGAATAACTCGATCCCCCATCCCTTTTTGTGGCCTGTCTCTTTTTAGGAACTAAAAAACAGAGGAGGGGGTCCCTAGTCCCCTCACCCCGCCTCTTTTAGTCGCCTTTTACGATACGCAGGGAATATGGTGGCAGAATTCTTCCTAACACAACCAGGCCGCAGAGTAGTAGTACCACCCCATAGTGTGTCCGGACTGTGTCCCCCCCACTACAGTGGTGAATAAGGTATATATGAGCGAATTTGAAGGCGGGAGGAGGCGAGATAGGCCAAAGAGAATGTGGAGAGATATGATGGATGAATGTGTGAGGAAGAGAGGTATGGAAGTCGGTGAGGCTAGGGAACTGACAAGAGATTGAGCTGCATTGATGATGTTGTGAGAAGTGCATGATCAAGGATTTGGCACCCTATTTTAACGTGACAGCATCGGGATTGACTCTATTGGAGACGTTCATTTGAAGCTACAGAATGTGTTGAATGTTTTTGGTGTATCAGATAAAGCCAGGATTCCGTGGGTTTGAATGATAAGTGAATGGAAGTGTGGCCCATTGGACTGGGCAAATTTGGGCTGTGAAGACGTTGCTCTTCCTCCCCCTGCCCTAGCATGGGAAAGGAGTTCCGGATGATGATTATTATTGTTATTATCATCACAATTATTAGCCTCAACCTACTTCATAGGTGGAGACTATTGTTTCTGCTGGTATTTATTATTTATCTGGCCTCAGCCTCGTGATGATTCCAGGAGAACCAGAGACTGCGGAGTGAATCTGAGAGGCCAAGGTTATGCGTCATCTGAGAGGCTAAGGTTATGCGTCATCTGAGAGGCCAAGGTTATGCGTCATCTGAGAGGCCAAGGTTATGCGTCCTGGCGTGGCCATTACTGACAGAAGGAAGATTCCAAATCCTTTATGTGCTGTGGAAGGGCACGACAGAAAGAGTCATGTCAGTATTATAAGTGAACGGGATAAGATAGTCGAGTCAACTGGAGATTTCAGTGCAAACTAACAAGGAATCTGAAGGGTGAGCTTGGACCAACATCCACTAAATTACTATTGAATGTATCTTACCATGACCTACGAACACGACTGAGGCATCCTGTTCATATCCTAGTGACCGTTAATCAAGGACATCCATCCGGAACGGTAGGCAGAGTCTAATGACTGTCTGCAGGACGGTTTCAGAGTTAGTCTGCACCTATTACTTAGGTGAAGACTATTGTTTTCGCTGGTGTTAATATTACTCTCATGTCAGAGCGCTGTGACAATTCCAGGAGAACCGGGGATAGCACAGGGAATCTGAAGGGGCCCAGGCTATGTGTCCTGGCATGGGCCATTGCTGACAGAAAAAAACAAATCCAAATCTATTATATGAGTGGAAGGGCATAACAGAAAGAGCCATTTTAGTGTTATATCGCGAACGAGATGGGTTGGGCGTGTCAACTGGAGATCTCAATGGAACCTGCGCAAGGCATCTGAACGGCCCAGACTACCTGTCCTGATATTGGCTAATGTTGATAAAAAGCAAATCCAAATCTCAACAATGGGGTCATGGTCACTGTAAGAAACAGTCGTTAGAGACTGGTGACTGTCCTCAGGACAGTTACAGAGTTATGATCATTGCTATTATTACTATTGTTATTAACCATACTCTCCTGGATTAATGGAGAGACAATAGATACTTGATGTCTGTGGTTGGCAGGGACGCCTATCATTCAATCACTCAGTATGGTACTACTCTATTTGAAGGTGACTCTACATTGAGTGACACGCCAAAACATTTCCTGTAAGCCAGGACATCATTTAATACGCTAGGTGGTAACCTAGAAACCAACCAATACGTGTTCAGTACGTGTCAACAAGTGGGTTGGCGGAAGATTAGTGACAACCAAGAACCGGACAAAGAACATGGTTAGGATTTCAGTGTGGAATATGAGGGGTGTGAATGATGAGGTGAAAGAGAGACTGTCCAAGATTTTGAGGATGCAGAAGTGGACATATGTGGACTGAATGAGACCAGTTGAAGAGATGAGCGTGTGAGAGAGTGGAAATATGGATTGGGTATTGGTCCGGTAGTAAGTGAGAATAAGAGGGCGAAGGAGGGTATATGTATTGTTGTGTGCAAGAGATGGAAAGAAAACGTAACAGAGTATGGATCAGTCGGTCCAAGAATTGTGTGGGTAAGATTGAAAGTAGAAATACAAGCTTGGGTGATGTGTGTATATGTTCCCACAGCAGACGGTGCAAGCAGAGTGAAAGAAGAGTTCTGGACAAATGTGGAAGAATGCATAGGTAAGTCTGAAATGACTGAGAGTATTTTTGATTGGAGAAATAAATGGAAAAGTAGGGAATGCGAAGGTGAATGGAGAAGTTGGTGAGTGGGGTGTGCCCGCAGAAGTGGATGAGAATGGTAGTGCTCTCGTGGATGTTTGAGCAGGGAGGGGACTGGTTATAGCCAACAGAAGGAGAGGAGGGAAGGATGAAGCAGTCCACAGAAAAAGGGTGGAAAGGTTGCAATAAGATGAAAAAAGGGAGAATATAAGAGAGGAGTAGAGGAGCGGTCGGAAGGTATTCACAGAAATCTGAGTAGCATGTGAGGTGGTGTGTGGGTAAGAGAAGACGAATGGGGGTGCAAGGAACAGCATGGTGGAATAAAGAGGCGAGAGAAGCTGTGGCGCTAAAGAAGAAAGTATACAGTGAGAGAATGGGAAGCAGAGGCGTGAAAGATGTAGAGAAGAACAAAGAGGTGAAAAGATTAATAAGAGAGTAAAAAGAGGGTGGAAGATGATTTTGGAAGGAATTTGTGTTTAAAGTGGAGGAAATGTAAGAAATTGTTCTGGAAGGAGGTAACGAGAATTAGATAGGGTGTTAAAAATAAGGTAGTAAAAGAGTGAAAGATAAACATGGCAGATTGAAAGTGGAGAAAGGAGAAAAAGCAAGCAGATGGAGAGAACAATTTCAGGAACTATTAAACATAGATAATGAAAGTTATGTGAGTATAAGTGGCTGGGGAATGGCTGGGAGAAGGAGGTAGGTAAGAAGGGAGGAAGAGATCTGTAGGCTGGAACTGGCTTAAATTGATTAAATATGATACAAATTTGGCAGCACAACTGCCAGGCATATGCCGCAGGACATCAAAGCAAAAAACTCCAGTTAATCTAAAACTGAAATGAAATTATAAACACTAAAGCACATAAAAACACACTAAAATCACCAAAGCACCAAAAAAGCACTAAAAATCATCATCGAGTACTAAATCTCATGCAGAGTCCAGCTGCCACCACAAAACTGACGGTTCCTCCTCCCACACAGCAGGCCACCTACCCACGCACCGATGAAAAACGGTATGACCCACCACCTGGCCGGTGCTCAGAGAGGTACTGATGGCATAAATCCCCAAGACCGGGGCATTCCACCAGCAAATGCTGAACAGTCAGGTTGACCTAGCAATCCTCACAGAATGGAGGGGTAAGGTCTTCCATTAATAATTCATGAAAGAACCGGGTGTGGCCAACTCTCAGCCGCCACAAAGCAGTCTACCACTGGCGAGTCAATGCTCGGTAAGTGAAGGAGCCCACCTCACCACAGATTCCACACATCTTGTTAGTACCCACTGCATCTCAGCATCTTACAAACAAGGGTGAGTCTCATCAGCAACAAAGGGGTAAAAATCACACGCAGGCAGCCGATGCAGAGGAGGATGGAATGCAACGGATGCAAGAGGGCGAGTCGATGCTGCCTCAGCCAGCAGACCAGCCCGCTAATTCCAGGACGCTCCCACACGGACAGGAACCCCCCCCCCCCCCAGAAGTCCACACAACTGCCAACGGGAAATAGCCATTCTAAAATTGATAAAACCAGTGGATAGGATGAATTAAAAAACTCCAGTGAAGACAGAGCACTGTAAGAGGCTCTTAAGATCACAAAAACAGACCAGAGGAGAGTAAAAATGATTTGGAGAGCCCATAAAATCGCAGTCAGTTCAGCCAGATATACTGAAGCTACACCATGAAGGCTACCACCCTGACTGAACGAAAGAATTATTAAACCAAAGCCTACTGAAGTATCAGTCTTAGATCCATCTGTATAGACAGGGACAGAACTCTGAGTTAAGACATATTCTGAAAAGAGAGAGAGGGTCACCTGACAGGAAAGTGAGCTCTTTTTACCAGCAAAGGACCTACAAAATGTCACACGAGGGATTGGGCAAAAACCCACTCTCGGCATCGGATTTGGACAAACAGCCAGTCCTGAGGCAGAGAAGGTTAACACAAAGAACCGAATCCTGCAACCAAAGGGCTTCGGGAAACCAGGACGAGTGTCATAAACAGAGGATCAGGAATTTGGGGAGAGCATGGCAGATGGCACTGAGTCTGGAAGGCAGTGAAGATGATACCAACACATCATCAATGGATGGCGATGTAAGCAGAAAGAGAAGGCATCAGAAATCACATCCATATTCAAATTTAGAAAGAACAACGGACCTGTTCAAGAGGAGGAGGGTCTGAGGGTCAGTGCCTAAAACCCCAAGAAGACTCCAGGCTTTAATAGGCTGCCTTAACATAACGAATATGACGAACCCAAGTTCATCAAACAGAAGACCCAGAAGCAGAGCCTCTTCCACGCAGGATATTCTCTTACCATTGAGATACAAGTCAGGGTTTGGATGAAACCCCTGAAGACGGCAAAAATGGACAGCCACAGCCTTTTCTATATATAAAGAAAAGAAAAAAAACGGAAACCAAGAGACTGGGCCCTCGTAGAAATTCTGTTAAGAGCCAGTTTCAACTTCCTCTCAGTCAAAGACGAACCAGATGCATTAGTGGAAGTTGAATGGTCATCCACATACAGTACAGTAAGCCACGTATACACCAACTGGCTGTATATTGATTACACTGTTAATGGCCCTAGCAAAGAGAGTAACACAAAGGATACTCCCATGCGGTTCCCCATCTTCGAGTGCACGGGCATTTGAAAGCACTCTTCCCTCTCGGACTCCTGAAAACAGGTAGATAATAACTGCTGAAAATTAACAGGGAAACGCCTACAAAGACCAAACTCATGAGGAGAAAGTAAAACACCATGATGCCAGGCAGTATCGTATGCCTTATTCAGACTGAAGGAAACCGTAACCTGGTGTTGGTTAGTGGAAAAAGCCTCAGAGAAAGAATATTCCAAAGACAGTAAGGCATCAGTGGTAGATAGCATTATACGAAAACCATACTGGGCAGTGGATAAGAAGTCACTTATCTCCAAAAACCACACAAGCCGACCACTGACATCTTCTCCAAGACATTACATACAAGAAGTCAGAGAAATGGGCCATTAATTCGTCGCCTATAATTGGTCTTAATTTGGACTGGAGATGTGGATAACTACAGCACCACCCCACCAAGCCGGAAACTTACCAGTACACCAGATCTTACTGCACAATGGCAGCAAAAATGAAAGAGATTAATCAGACAGGTGATGTAAAAAGGCATGAGGAATATCATCACAGCCAGGAGTGGAATCATGACACTGAAACAGAGCTGTGTGGAGTTCAGAAATAAAAATGGGGGCGCTATAAGACTCCCTGAGAAGAGGCAAAAACTAAAACCACGAGACACTACGCATTGACGGTGGCAATGCGAGGGTGAATCTGTATCCTTCTGTTGCATACTGTCGAAATAATCAACGAGCAACTCTGCAACACCAACAGGATCAATCATAGTTCTACCTGTTGCAGATATAGCGGGAGGAGAGGGAAGAGTAAACTTTCCTAAAATTTTCTTTACCTGGCTGCACACCTGAGTAAGGGAAATCCTGCAGTTGATGGAGGAAACATAACCCCTCCAGGATGAATGCCTAGCCTCCTTTAAAACCTCAGATGAGCTCACACCCTCTGAAATGCCCCCAAATACTGAGGATCCACACGGTGGCGACGAAGTCAACAGAAGGCGACTCGTTTGGCTCTCATTGCAGAACTGCATTTAGGGTTCTACCAAGGAACCGGACATTTAGGAAACTGACCCCTCTTTCTTGGAATAGATAACAGGGCTGCTTAATGCAACATGTCAGTGAAATAAGACACCGCCAGTAATACAGCTTAACTCATTGGCAGAAAGAACAATGGAACTTAATTCCATGAGAATGGCCAGTCAGCCTTATCCAGACGCCAGCGAGAAGATGAGGCTGAGGTCTACCCTTAGTAGCAGTTAAAAGTAATGGGGAAATGGTCACTGCCATACAGGTCTGGCAACACATTCCAGTTAAAATCTAAACAACATCAGGCGAGCACAAGGAAGCCAGCATAACACGCCGAGAGTAGGCCTCACTCTCATCGCACAATAGATATTGACCATTCATATCCACTAAGAACAGAAAGTAGATAAGGTGTTCCAGATCCGACCATTCGATAATAGCACTAGGAGGAAATTAAGACAAAAAATTGTATACTGCTGAAGTAAGAACACCTGGGCAGCAACAGCCTGCAGGGGAGTGTAAAAGTCCAGGCAAGTGAATGGGATATCCTGGCGATGGAAGACAGTAGCACAGCCATGACGACCTTGGTCTAGCACAGGACCTGAATAAAAGGCATGGTAGTCAAAAGGACCGGAAGGAACAGCATCACCAACCATGGTCTCCTGGATGCACATGAATACAATGGAAACTTGAGCAACAAGATGACACACTTCCTCCCAGCTGGCATGAAAACACCGATAATGATAGAATTCATAGTGAAAGGAGGATAAAGATAATGTGCAGGACTGTACTTCTGACAAACGAGCAGGTTTGAACTGATGCTTAGGAAGGCCCTTTGGACGAGACTGCTCAGCACCGGCAACTCGCACCCTATGCCAAACTCGGAAGGCAAACGTGAAGACGAGGAAGAAGAAAGTTTTACAACTCTCCTCCTCTGAGTCGGAAGAACAGTTTACTTGGACGGTGGCTTGGAGGTTGTCCTGGGTGATGTAGGACGGCCCATGCCACCACCAGGACCCCCAAAATAGAAGTAGAGTCCCCAGGACCAGAACTTTGTAAGGATGATATCCTATGCTACAGATCTGAAGCACCAACGGTCTGTGGAACACCATCCCCAGGTGAGAAACAGGCCACAGGTGAACCATTAACATCAGCCTGCACCTGGCTAGATCCCAGAGCCTCCAAGGCAAAGAGAACAGGAGAGAGGTCGACACAAGGTTCCACAAGAGAGAGATCTTAGGTGAATGATCTTCAGGCACAGAGGACTCAGAAGAACCACAGTTACGTTTGTCAGGAACAGATGGAACTTCAGGCATGGTGGACATGGAAGGACAAGGAGAATCGTCAACGTGGACATCTGCCACCACCACAGAAGGAAACCCTCAGCCACCGAAGTGGGGACAGAAATAGTAGGATTAGAAGGTTGGCGAACACCACTCTCACATGCAGTACTAACTCCTGGGACAGCATCTGGCAAATCACCACATGGATAAGTGCGCAATGGAATTAGTTGAGGCAGCTTCTGAAACACAGGGCAGTGCACAGGCACTCCAGAAAGGGCAGCAGCATAAGTAACCCAGGACTGGAAGAAGCGAGTCTGGGCTGTCCTCTTTGCTTCAGGAAAGGAACCTTCTCCTGTGAACAAATAAACAAAATCTCCTTCGCCTGGCAGTAGTGACGGCAGTTTCTAGAAGGTAAACAAGGAGGACCCCCACAGCGATAGCATTTAAAGGGTCCTGGACAGACTTGGTCTCCCATAGGAGGCATAGACACCAGGAGGGCTAGCATGTGGACAGCAGCAAAATAGCTAATATGTCCATATCTCTGTCAGTTATGGCTTCACTGGAAGTGTAGCCATGCCAGTTTCACAGATGTAGGCAAATTTAACTTGTCAAATGTCAGGAACAAGGTCGAAGTCGGGATTTTTCTCCTTTAAGCACTTAACAGTCACCACACCAGAAGACTGCAGTTCCTCCAACAACTATTCCTTTGTGTTGGAAGAGGTCACGAAAAATAATTACACCCTTCCATTGGCTAAAGGAAGCTTGAGGATCACAGATAACATCGGCACCAGAAACAGAGGTTACAGCCGATAATCGGGAGCTCTATTCTGGGGAGGACACCTCAACAAGGATGAATCTAT
>JAGKTI010011819.1:0-13677 GCA_018397915.1 Birgus latro | reverse complement strand
ATTTATTTATTTGTGTCCGACTCTGGGCGTAGGCTTCACAGCCTCCTCCCAAGGCCCGGTAGTCCTCCCGCACACCATACACCTCAACATGTCACCACTTCGGCGCCAACATCCGCCGTCCATATTCAATAGGGCTGTTGTACTGATATTGGCGTGGGTACTTTAACATGTTTGCGGCACTTTTGGTAGAGCAGTAAAGTCTGCATTCATGAAATTGATATCCTTAAACTGTTCCCTGCCCCAGCGGGGATCCGATCCTGGGTCCATAAGGATTCCAGGCCACCTCACCATAGAATCTGCCGCGCCTCTCCCACCTACAAAGGGAAATGGGAAAAAAAAGTATGTACTAATCATAGGGGGATCTGTCCTTTTACAGTATTAGGAAACTTAGATTGTAGGATACAGACAGAGTTAGGGAAATAACAGGGGAATTAGTTGGAGAAAAACAGGAAGGTCTAGGAAAGGGAACACATTGTGTAAACCATATATTTATTCCAAGGTTTTTAGTAGAAAAGCTCCTAGAGAATGGAAAGAAGTTGTATGCGGCCATCATGGATTTTAAGAAAGCTTAGAACATTGAGGATAGACAAGGCATATGGAAAATATTTTGAATATATGAAGTAAATGGATGCTGTTGAATGTCGTGAAAGTATGTATGAGGGTGCTGGGGTTGCAGTGCATGTAGATGGTGAACTAAGTGAATTTTCCTATCTGAATTTTGGATTGAAGCAGGGATGCGTCATGTCTCCATTATTATTCAGTGTGTGCATAGATGGAGTTATAAAAGAGATACAAGGTAAACAGTGGATGTTGGAGCGGCCTTAATAAGAGAGGGCACCATTTGGAAACGTCTTGTTCTGTTGTCTGCAAATGATACTGTATTGTTAAATAAAGAAGGGGAACTGCAAGGCTTTGTGAATGAGTGTGGGAGAGTGTGTTAGAAAAAGAATTTAAAGGTGAATGTAAGGAGGAGTAAACTCGTTTTCGTCGAGGGAAATGAAGTCACTGAATATACAGTAAGGCTGGATGGTGAGGAATGGAAAACGGGAATCCATTTAAGTACTTGGATAGTACGGTGAGTAAGGATGAAGTCTGGAGAAAGAAGTGCTTGAAAGGGTACAACAGGAAAGAATCGTTGCTGGTTCTTGGAAAGCAGTAGTACATAACAGGGCACTAAGCATCGAAGTTTTATACACCACATGAAAAATGCTATCTTTTGCGAAATATATACCTTACGAGAAACGTAATTCGGGAAACTATCAAGTGGTAGTTAAAATGTAATTATATGCGACCCGATTTATCGACTGGTACAACGGTTTACGGGGATTTTCGATGAGGGTTGCATTTAAATTGTGGGGATCTTTTAGCCTGTATTAAAGCTGGCCTTCGTGTACATATTGGTGGACGCCCCTATGCGTTATGTATGGGATGCCATTTTGAAACTATAGTATATGATGAAACTTTGTTGTATATTTTCTGTGCGTACATTATTTTATTTTTTCTTTTAAGCAAGGAAAAGAAACCCATATCCAAAAACCAGCAACACTGATCCCTCCAGAAAAAAAATGAAAAGATAATAGGCAACCAAAATCAATATCTGTTTATTTCGAGATACCTGACACACTGCGTTCAAATGACTGGAGGTCACAGGCCGAAAGAAAAATAGACAGAGGAAGACAGTTCCAGTGTTGACCTGTTGCATACATGAAGGACTAGGAGTCATGGTTAACTCTTGAATTAGAGAGTTGGAGAGAAAAGGGATGAGAGTTTCCTGCTAGAAGTGTGCCCTGTACCAGCCGTCCTGGTGGAGTGATGCAAGCAGACAGTACAAAGGACCAGTGACAGTAGAAGTAGCGATAGAAAAGAGATACAGATGCAACAGTGCGGCGAAGAGACAGAGGTTTAAGTGAGCCACTAAGATGACAGGAGTTAATGAGACGAAAAGCCTTTGACCCCACTCTGTTTAGAAGAGTTGTATTTGGGGAGCCTCCCCATACATGAGGGTTGTACTGTATACAGGGGAGAATAAAACCCCTGCTTAAAGTCAAGGGCTGTGTGGGGGTAAAGGATTCACAGAGCCAGGACACGTAATCTCTTGGAAACAGATTTTACAAGTGAGGTAATATGATCTTTCCAAGATAAATGCCAAGAGAATGAAACCCCAAGTAGGTTCAAATATTATGCTTATTTGAGTTGGATATTGTAAAAAAAAAAATAGAGGATACTCTCCAGCAGAAGATTTTGACAGGTTGAAAGATGAAATACCTGAGTTTTTGTTGCACCCCTGGAACACATTCGATTTTTTTTTCCCTGTACGCTACTACATTCGTTGTCACTATTGTGTACCAATTAAAAAAAATACCTGGAGTTGTTTTTATTAAACTTCAAAGGTATGGACTTGTAATGTTCTCTTAACACTACAGTCTGACAGAAAAAAAAAATAGTGTAATCCTCTAGGGGTAACTAAAGACAATTAAAAAAAAAAAACTAGTAGACTATAGGCACGAGTATAATGAATGGATCCCGATGTCCGTTGACCAGTGGGCAGTGGGGGAGTGTGGAGGGCAGCAGGCCGACTCCCAGTCTCCTAGGAGAGAAACATTGATTTTGTCCACGTACTAAATGTCTAGTACTGTAACACATTCGTGGACACTTTTATAGCCCACACCTGTGGTATATGAAAAACCTAGCCAAGGAGCGCGCACCAACTACCTTCACCCGATGCAGCACATCATTTTAGGAAGGTACTGAGATCACCACTCACTTGGGCCACATAGGAGTCAGTGCCATGTGGCCAAAGTTTGCGTGGGTCACAATAGTGTCCTCGAATGCGTTCCAGAGATTACTTTTATGCCAGTTAGAAATATGAGTTAAAGCTGACATTAAGTGTGCCATACAGTATGACCCAAGTCGGACATTAAGTGTGCCATAGCCTCATCTCTTGTTTGTTGAAGTAAGTGCTGAGATGGATGCCGGTAGATACGGATGGAAAGGTGACGGATGGAGTCATCAGCCTATGAATGGACTGGATTAGAGGTACAGCTTAGGTCATTCATAAATAGAAGGCTGTAGTAGAAAATTTATGGTCATCTACAACAGCATCTATAGAACGAACAGAAAGGAAGCTAGAAATGAAGACATAGATGGAGGGACAGAAACCATAAGGGTCAGTTTGGAAATTAAAGATTTGTGCCAAACTCGACCGAAAGCCTTTGCGATGTTAAGTGCACCGGGAAAGCTTTCGTCTCACTGCCTTAAGCTACAGAGAGGGACGCCGCAGCTGAGAGCCTCGTAGCATCTGTTCCCAGCTTTACCTTAACGTTCTATACATTCTGAGGACAATATTAAGAGCACTGAGCATGGGAAGGGGTTGACAGGTTTTCACGACAATTTCTGAAGTATGTGATGATAGAGCGTGTCTGGTCTTTGTGTTTCGTTGATAAGCAAACTTTGTTATACTGTATTTGATCCAGGCTGATCACATGGAACATTTATGTGCGCTAAATAAATGTCATGATAAAAGATCATATGATTTCTCTACGACACCATCAAGAATTAGGGTCTTGCTTACAACTTTGCACTCTGTTTTGATTAATACAGAAAAATGTCCTTTTCCGCTTCCAATAGATGTTTTAATTTTTATCAGTATGGGAGGTCCTTTATAAGTTGGAATTAACTGCATGGCTGTAGATTTAGTAAAAGAAAAATGCATCAGACTGAAGTACCATAGTTACTTTAACACATTTGCAACCAGTGTCCTCAATACAGGACTGAGGTGGGCATTTTCAAAATATAATAGAGAAGGGAGCCCCGGGGTAGGGACCTATGATCTTCACGACAATGAGCCGTTAGGCGTTCGTTCGTTCGTTTAAATATTTCTGCACCTATAGTGCAGGCCAGGCCATGTAGGCATTAGTATATATCTCATAAACACAATGTGCAGCAAGTAGTGTCTAATGGAAACGTACACAATTTCTCACTAGGAATATCAATTCACAGAATGTCTATACAGTGTACAGGAAATAGTGTCTGATTTCACATGATATCTATACACAATCAATAATCCCACACCATCAAAAATCCTTAACATCCTCGTAGTCCAGACAAACCAAGAATTTCATTAGGTATTCAAACATGAGGAAGTTCACGTGCACAGGATACCTTCCAGACACTACTACCTCACCAAACTTCCTTTCCTACCTGTATGTAGTGTCAGAGAGAAGCCCTACAGATCAGAAAGGGGGTAGAGAATGCCGAGAGAACAATTAGGGCAGAGTAAGGAGAAAAGGGGAGACTGGCCATCACGCTAAGTTCGTTCGTAAATCTATTTGTCAGGGGGAAAATGAGAAATGTATAACAATGTCTAGCTATGTGTGCTAGGAATAACTATCGAGTCGATTATTATGAGAGAATCGACTCGTGAAATCCAGTGGCGATTTCACTTTTATGCTGGCTTACTTCGCCAATTCTCTAGAGTTGAGAATTTATACTCTCAACAGTACACAGCAGAGACTAAACGCTCAAGAAGGCTGTATTACTGTACTGTTGGCCTCTGAGAAAGTTAGTTTCTCCCCTTAACATTCAAAAAATAATAATGATAATAATAATAATAAACGGGATCTTGGCTGAGCCAAACTCCTAGCTGGCACAATGGATTTAAGAATTAATACCAAGAGCTGGCCTAAGTACCAGTCATGATTAATATAAGTTGTGCTAACTCGGAGTAGCAAAAGTGTACTAAATATGTGGAGAAATCAAACACGACTGTTACATTTAACAAAGCTTAAGAAAACGAACTGTAAGTTTATTAAATACAAGAAAATAAATTTACGTTACATGAATCAATTCAAAATCAAAGAAAGGGAAATACACTCACTCAAACACTCAGACAAATAGCTAAATAACCAAAACCTTAAGCCTAGAAAAAAACAAAAGAATATACTAATCAGCAAGGATGAGACTGTCGTTAAGACAGTCGATCACCAGGCTGGTGGGAGCTTCGGGAATTCACGCCGATACAACTGAGTCTGAGATCGCTAAGAAAAAGAAACCCGCTCGAGCTTTGTGCACAGCACACGCACACTCTGAGACTGTCACTTTGACGACTGACTCGATGGTTGAGTGTGCAACGTAAAGAACGTGTGAAAGGGGCGTGGCCAAATAACGGCCGGGAGGCAAGTTCAAAGAAATGACAATTCAGAAATTATCGCTCAGAGGAATGCACTGTCTGTACATAAAGACAATGACTCGCGAAAGAATGATGAAAGTTTTGACAATTTGATGCAAATACGAGTACACGAGTGGACCGTTAAGAGACTGAGCGAAATTTCATGCATTTCAGAACTATTCGTCGCTCCCGGAAAATCAACTGATGTCACGATTTATGATACATAATTTCATGATGTAGAAAATTCGTGACAATATTCGGTATAATTGCACAATAAAACTCCATAACCCATGAGTGCTGTAACTCACCTCGTTGATAATACGTCTCGCGACTTCATTCTGGTTGTGATAATCCATAATCAGCTTTCCTTTCTCCCTACAAGTATCTATGACCACGCTATCGAGATTGGTGGCTAGCGGTAACAACGAACCCAACTACGATAAACTACATTAAACTACAATACATTATGTCATCGAGATTGTAGGCAGTGGTAAACAACGGTAAACAGTGCATAAAACTACATCATCCAGATCAGTGGCAAGCGGTAAAGAGAAACCAAGTACGATAACCTACACCAGCGAGGTACACCTTATGAGTGATAACGCTCATCGGTATTGGTTTATACGTTCGTTGACATTTGCAACAGACTACTCTCCTGAATCACTACGACGGTAAACTAGGATATCTACCTCACTACGTTCACTGAGAGTAGTGGCGAGCTGTAAACGAAGCCGATTAACGTCTCAACCAATGCAAACAAACATAACAAGTCTCGCTCCTAACCAACTCAAGTCCACGATTTACGAGAAATAATAGCAGTGATAAATTCCGTCTATCAACAACTCTACAAGCCTAAAAGTTAATCACAACGACTAAGGAAAATCAAGCACTACAAAATAAGAAGAAAATAAGAGAACAAACGAGGTGAGAAACTACAAACAACAACAAGGAAGAGTGATGAGGCAGGAATTGCGCTAGAAGTCTGACCCAGCATGATGAGATATCAACACTGCTGACTACTCCATACCTCCACCACCCTCCACCACGATCTCCACCTTCTCCACCACAACCACCACCACCACCATCTTCTCCACTACAACTACCAGAGTAAGGCAGTGGCTGAACACTCTTTGCGAAGATCATCATAACACACCAGTCAGCCCAAGTGCTTCACAACACCAGCCTGCCATTCTGCACCTGCCTGCCTGCCTGCATACCCCAGTGATGACACTGAGTGCTGACGCATCATACCAGGACCCAGCCTACCTCAACGGGAAGTGTGTGACATCTGACCTCCACCACCAGGAAAATTAGAGTGAATGTCTTGACCCTAGATGTACTCAACAATCAACAACACCTCTTTCATCACACCATGACTGTATCTCCACTGCTGTTCTAGTGAGTTGATTTATTCTAACCAATGATGTACTAGTTAACAATTCACCACTTACATAACTGTCCATAAAATACTAACACTTAGTTAACAACCCAAGCAATTATCTATTCATCATCATAAATATTACAAACTACACAATGAGAGACAATTACACAATTTACCCTGACATATGTGTTTTATAATTTTAATTTTATAAGCAATCAAGAGAAAGGTAAAATATGAATTAGTGAGTAATCCCATTATGCTAAGTAGAGTTCCATTATTAGTGCCCGAAGGATCAACATTAACAGTGACAAATACCCTTACACAAACACCAGAAAACGATCAACAAAATATAAATACCGAAACACCATTAAATACAGAAGAACAAGCAGAACACCAAACTCAGGAAACAAAATATAAAGTTGATAAAGCACAACAAACAGATGCAATACACGCTGAAGTAAATGATGATGACACTTGGTCAGAATCTTCAGATGTAGATAGTGAACATTTTAAAAATTTACCTAAAGTCTACTACAACATGGACGATAAAGTATTAACGTCAGGAAAAACATATAAATTGTCTGTAAATGACGAATGCAAGACAAAAACTGTAAAGATGGCTAATACAGATGCAGCAAGTGCCTTCTCCACAAAATCCCAGTAATAATCCCTTTCCAGTGTATATTTGTCATGAAGACAGTGAACTACCAAAATTGTCTGGTAGAGAAAAAGACAAGATCGACATAAACACACTTGCTGAGCAGTGTCAGCAGTAATTCACTAGGAGACACAATACAGACGAGAAATGAAAAATAGCTGTTTTTTTTTTTTTCAGCTAGAATAAACCAAGAACGATGCCCCATAGGAAATTTGCTTAGGTCAGACAAGTTGTTGAGAGCCACAACATTTGGGCAATTTAAGACAGAATTTCTCAGGAAATTCTCGGGATGCAAGAATTTTCTTGGTGATATAACCCCAGCACACTCAGGCTCAGATCTAGGGGAAATAACAGCAGATATATCCACTGTCATGAAAACCTTGTTAGCTAGCCTAGAAAACACAAAATGGGTCACAGAAGATGGTGATATGTCACAAGTGCATGTCGTTGACATCATTGGCTACATATCAGCTCTATGCCAATTTCCTGACAGGGTGCAAAAGATAGCCAAAACCATCCGTACAATCTAGGGATGTGTTTACTTGATTTCATTTATGAGGTGAAATTGAATTGCAGTAAAGGTGGTGTCACTGACACATCACAGGCCAACAGACCAGGAATCAGTGTGCCAGAATAGTAGCAGGGGTCCCAGGACCAGAAACAATCTCGTCCAGTTCAGAAACAAACACACAGTCAGGTTAGCTGAAGGACTCGTTCGCGCACACAAGGTAACAGGGCGGTACAAAAGTGTGACCAAGTCCCAGTAGACATCGATCAGCACAAAGACATGCAAATGGAAGATCACCTCGTATGTTGAGCTCAAGTAACACTCTGTGTTACTACTGCGCAAAACCTGGTCATACAAACTCAGAATGTTACATTAGAACGAAGGAGGATAGGCAAAAGGGTTCGAATGATATTGAAGCCATCATAAAGTGTACAGGTCACTGGACCCCAGAATGTAAAACAGTAGAAAAATTGCTATCCATCTATATGTCGGGGGAAGCTCGTACCAGCACAAAAGACGACAACACAAAACACCCAAATAAACAAGTAGTCAACACAAGAAGTCTCTTTGGAAACAAAAGCATTTTGGTCTCTATGTGAGGAGGAAGAGATTTCATTGTTTTTTGGATTCAGGCTCGCCAGTGAACTTAATAAAGCAAGATGAGTTAGAAAGAATTTTTAGAAATAAAAGTGGCGTTCCTGGAAAACTCAGACTTAAATTTATACACAGTGGATGGTAAAGAAATACCAGTTATTGGTATGACTGGGTTAAACATGAAATTCACAGAGACCACAAAACCATTCACTACCACCTTTTACGTAGTAGAAAAATTATCAGTTAGGGGAAGTATGGTAGTTGGACTAAACACAATGAGGAGAGAGAACATAATATTGATGCCATGTTTTAATGTAATTCATTATGACAGCGAGTTCATAAAGGAAATTTCATCTCCTGATTATACAACCAGCAGTTATAGGAAAACTAGCGTCACAAGGACGATTACACACAAAACCAAAATAGATGAGTCCGACATAAAACAACTCAAAGAAAATGAGCACGCAGACCAGCTGTCAGAGACCCACACCTCACTCACCCACAATGCAACTGTGACTCGCTCACCCATCCACAACTCAGTCTTGTCACTCACCCAGTAAATTAATTATGCCCTAAATTTACCACCAAAACCATTCATGCAAGTTACGATTAAGAGAAAACTGATAAAATGTAATGTCATTGTATCTGAAGAGACGGTTAGAATAAATGGCCTTGTAACTGAGAGCGCCCTGTGTTGGATGAATGACAATGGTAAGACTAATGTCATTTTAGCTAACACTATGAATGGAGATGTGAAGATTAAGAAAGGAACCTGTATTTGTAGGTTAGAGATGTGTCCAGCCCCTATACGCGAAGTGACAGTAGCGGCAAAGTCGAGTTGAGTAAACTCGTCAGACAGACACTGCATAAAGGAGCAAAAACATTGACAAGCTGTTGCAATACCTGGTGAAAACCTAGGGTGTACAAATCTAATCCAACACCATATTAACGTAAAACAAGATACAAAACCGATCTAAGTGCCAGCGTACAGAATTGCTCATTCCCAACGTGCACTAGCAAAGCAGTATGTTGATGAAATGTTAAGTTTGGACATCACTGAACCTTCAGTATCCCCATGGAACGCACCACTCTTCTTTGTACATAAATAAAACGGGGAGATGAGGACAGTTGTTGGTTATCGCAAACTTAATCAGGTAACCATTCCCGACCGTTTTCTCATGCCATTGTTAAGTGATGTACTGCACAACATCGGACCAGAAAGTGTGGTCTTTTCTACAATCGATTTATTAAGTGGCTACTTACAGATAGGATTATATGTAGAATCCTGCAAGTACACTGCTTGCTTTACAGACAGTGGGCATTATCAGTATAAGAGAATGCCGATGGGTTTAAGGACAGCTCCTGCACATTCCAGCGATTAATGAATAGTGTATTGGCTGGAAAATTAGGCGACAGTATATTTGTCTACCTGGACGACATCATAATTGCAACACCCACACTAGCAGAACATCTATAGGAGTTAGATCAGCTACTGCACAAGTTAGTTGGTGCAGGTTTAAAAATTAAGCTGTCTAAATGTAAATTTTGCTTAAGGAAATAAAATTCTTAGGCCACAGACTAGATGCAGAGGGTTTCCACACTTCCGAGGACAAAATAAAAGCAGTAAGGGATTTCCCTGAACTCACAAATGTGGATGAAGTAAGACAATTTTTAGGGCTCGCCAGGTATTAGAGGGCGTTTATATGACATTTCTCTCACATAGCCCAACACTTATTTCTCCGACTGAAAAAAAAAAAAAAGTTGTTATTTAATTGGAAAAGAAAAAAAAAAAAAAAAAAAAAATGCATTTAATGAATTAAAAGCTAAACTTACATGTACACCTTGCTTGGCTTCTCCTAACTTCACAAAACAGTTCATAATTTGCACAGATGCTTCACTCAAAGGTTTAGGTGCTGTATTGATGCAAGAGGATAAACGAGGTAAATACCAACCCATTGCTTTTGCCAGTAGGCAAATAAAAGGAGCAGAAAAAAATTACTTAGAAGCCCTAGCGGTACTATTTGCTCTACAGAAATTTCGTGACCTCTTGTACGGATATGAAATTCACCTATACACTGACCACAAGCCCCTTGTGGGCATGTGCCAAGAAAAACTCATCTCTGGGAGGAGAACACGATGGAAATGTAAAATCCAGAACTTTAATGTAAATATTCACTACATGAAAGGTAAAGTGAAAGCGGAAGCAGATGCCTTATCACGAACCCATTAGCCAGCGCTACAATAAGTCCACAGGAATCATTCCCCAACAAGGATCAAATGATCCCACATATTAAGAAATGTCACAAGCACAAAGACAGGACCCAGTATGGTCTAAAGTAATATATATCACCTAGAGTTAGCTGATGTACCATTACCCAAGTTACATGTACCACTTAAAACAATTCACAGTGGTAAACAATGCCTTATATAGGGTAAATCCAGGACAACCAAAGCATAGAAAAAATATATTAGGCAGTTAGATTCTCCTAGTACAATGATATCACACATTTTAAGGATAGTACACGATAGTACACATGCAGGACATCCTGACAAGGACAGGACAAAGACATACATACTCACATAGACAAATGTGAGTCACGTGCAAGACATAAAGGTTACACGTTATCACCTGCACCTACAGAGAAATATCCAGTCCTTAACCAACCGTGGGACATTGTCGCGGTTGATTTACTTAAATTACCCTTAACTACCAATCGCAATCAATATCTTGTTGCTACTGATCATTTCTCACGATATGTGATCTTGGTTCCAATTAAGGATAAAACAGCAGAAACAGTCGCACGGGTATTTATTGATAGTGTGATCTGTAGGTTCACCACACCAAAGGTGCTAATAAGCGACAATGGTGGTGGATTTAACTCTGAAATGTTGCAAGAAATAAGTAAACAATACAGTATAAAGAAGGTTAATATCTTGGCCTACCATCCAGCTTCCAATGGATTGGTGGAAAGGCAGAATAAAAAAAAATATTAGTTGTAGTACGGCACATCCTCAATGAAAATTACGCAAACTGGGATGACTGGATCCCCAGAGTTGAAGCATCAGTCAATTGTGCAATTAATAAATCAATAGGAGATACACCTCATTTTATCATTTACGGGTCAGACAAACGTCCCCCTTACGAGACGTTAGAAGGTGAGCAAATTCCCGTATATAATTATGACGATTATCCTAAACTTCGCTTACGTGAATTTCAAGAATTACACACAAGGGTAAAGATACAGTTAACGATGTCCAAGGAAGAAATGACAGAATCTTTTAATAAGAAGGCAAAAGAATCAAACATCAGCAGATGGCCTGATTCACACTAGAGATAACAAACTGTCACCGAAATTTGATGGCCCATACAGGGTAATTAAGAGACGAGCTAATAAAGCAGTGATTAGGCACTATCGAGTGATGAAGAAAAAGAAATACATATTGATCGCTTAAAAAAGGTTTCAAGAAATTTAGCTTGCAAGCACCGGACACGACCGAAAACCCTAGTACAGACTGTGAAAATAAGCCTGAAGCAATTAACACATATCGGAATATATTGCGGTCGCATACCATACAGACAGACTTAGGTGCAACCAATACAGCTCTCACCATAACAAGGCATTTACATGACTTAGGAATCGATTTAGACTCCTTTTATAGGTAATAACGTTAAACAAGTCAAAATATCTATTAATCATCATCACTATCATCACCCTCAGCATAACTTACTAGCAACAATGGATTAGATGTCTAATACAGTTGTTCTGTCGGTAGGTAAAGATGAGGCAAATAATTCCATGGACCATGTCCCTGTTGATATCAAGAGGATCACCTCACTTACATCCTCAGCATGTAATCCTCCGACAAGGGTGCCTGATCACCCCAACAGCCTCAACGCCAATAGTACAGGACATAATAGGTACAGGAATTAGTCTGGACGTACTGCAAGACATACCAATGCTGTTACAGAAAATATCAGGACCACTCAGAACTCTGGAAGCGGAATTAACACACCCTTCTTCACATGATCACCCCACACAGGAGGTAGCTGAATTAATGAAATTAACTGACTGGAAGCTAGAACAGGCTAAGCATGTAATGTTCACCATGATCCAGGACATCCCATCAGCTGGGAGTAACACACTTGGGGCAGGAAACGACATTACAAATACACGTAACAAATACGGTTTGCTTGACCTAGGTGGAGCAATTTTAGGCAACAATTTTGGACTAGCTACAAAAAATAAATAACAAATTTAACAAAATAGCCCAAATTCTCTCATACCAACATAAGTTGGCTGACACTCAGAACACCTTAATGCTGACGATTGTGAAGAACCTAAGAAAAGCAGAAGCATTAACTCTAGGAATTGTGGAAAAAGTAAATGCACTAGAAGGTAACAATACACTATTCCAACACTTCTCTGTAATCATGGAACATATTGACTTAATAATACTACAGTTAGACAACACCAGGACTCAGTATCAGTCTTCCATGAAAGGAATTGCTAATGCAGGTAACGGAAGGATCACTATTAATTTACTACCCATTCACAACCTCCGGCAAATAATTAATCATAGCATACATAAACATGGTTTGAAACCTTTATTTGAGGAAAGAAATCTGATGTTATATTATCCATATTTGGAAGCAACACTGACAACATCAGTACTAGTTCATGTACCGCTCATAACTGATGATTTTTTCACAATCTATCATATATACCCTTTTCCTTCTAAGAAAGATGACTCATTAGTCACCATCAACATCAAAACAGAAGTCATCATGGCCTCCAAGAAACAGGACGCCGTAGCTTTCACTAGTGACTCAGCAATGGAACACAAATGTCGCACATCATTACATGCATTTCACCTTTGTCCTGCATACATCTTCACGTTTCAGCCAGCTGAGACAGTCCCTTGTGAAATGGCTATCATAAAAAATCATGACATCCCTCATCATTGCAACTTCACATTTGCGCCAGATAACCTCATTCATCATCAACGCATCGGACATTCACAGTTCTTCTACTTCACTCAAGATACATCAGTTTTTGTGACCTGCCCAGATACATCTCCAGTCCATACATCAGCATCCGGTTTATACATCTCACCAGATTACTGTGCAGTCCTGACACCTACATTATCCACCTTGCCCACTAAAAACCATTACGCCATTCTCAACCACACACACAAGTACTTCCAGCCATTGCCTAGGATGAACTTAAATGCAAGCTCATACATTAAGTTGACTTCACCCAAGTATGAAACCATGCAACTAATAAATCAGACAATACAACCTTGGGAAGAATACAGTAGGATTATGTTAACCCATATTATGTATACAGCCCAGCTCCAGCCATCTTTGT
>JAGKTI010011818.1:0-25648 GCA_018397915.1 Birgus latro | reverse complement strand
TCTCTCTCTCTCTCTCTCTCTCTCTCTCTCTCTCTCTCTCTCTCTCTTGCAAGACACCACCCTAGCAGCATGTCAGAAAGTATTGTAACATCCTCCGATGTTCTGGTTAATTATTCCATCCAAACAGTAATGTATAATGCCATTCTTTAACCTCATCAGTACGAGTACGTATTTATTTCCTAATGGCAACCGAATAAAAGATATGATGCAGTGCAACAGAGACCTCTCGCGGTGACAGGGCAAATAGAGTTGATATACATCTCTTCCAGATCGTAATAGTATCTCGTAAGCTCTCCGGAGACGGCCAAAATGAATAACATTTCCATCATCGGTGTGATGGTGTTCATCCTTTCCAGACGTGATAAATTTTATTAGTTAAAATATTCTTTGTTCACAGATTCCACTTAGCTAAGAAGTGGCTTCCTGTGCCTAAACTGCCAAACAACGAAACCAACCTTGTAATACAAGTGGTACAATCTTATCTCTGTTTCCTGTTGGAAGAAAATCCTACGTTACAATTAAATACATAAATGGCAGCCAATCTCATTTCATCCCCCTCTGAGGTATAGAGGTTGGATTGATTGATTGTATTAACCCGATGAGCCCCGCCGACGTACGGGTACTTTGCAACGTTTTGTCACGGCTACAGTCATTGACGTACCCATATGTTACGCAATTGCAAGGTCAGTATTTGCACGATTTTCAAGTTTCAGGGGTGATTTTTGGTAGGCATATGTGGAAGACCTTCCTCTATATGCTGTCAAGTGGAGATACTGCCTGGCCCCACCTGACCCCCCCTTCCCCCTCCCCCCCACACTCGGCAATTCACCTGTTAACAGTGACCTGGGCAGTAAAGACATGTCGCGCCACAGTCTCTCCAATGACAAAATTCATTGTGAAACTGATTCATGAGGTGGAGGACAAAGAAAGAAAAAAGCTAGAGCAAGAAACAAACAGAAGTGATGAGGTGGCAATGTAATAAAGGAAGGTGCAATATGTGGATGTGTCCCGTGGCTGAACAATTCTTATATTGCCTATATAATTGTGTGAAAACCAATATAGTCTTGTGCTACAGATAAATTCGTACTAAATAAATAAATACATAATTTAAAGTGGCTTGAATTAGTTAACCCTCTCATAGTTTGTTTTCTTTGAAGCCAGATACCCTGAGAAAGAGCGAAAGGTAAGGTTAATTGTCACCTGTAGCAACATTTATAAGCTCAGGAGGGCGATTTCTCTATGAATTTTCGATGTTTCTCACAAGAAGCGGAGGTTTGAGCTAAAAAAAAAAAATTGCTCGGGACTGGGGGGTATCGGAGGTAGGAGATTGGTTGGAACGTGATAGGTTAAAATCTGGCGGCGCAACTGCCAGGGTCATATGCCACTGGGCAACAAGCTAAAAGATGCAGCAAATAAAAGAGTGAAGACCCAAAACAAAGTTAATAACTTTTACTAGAAATAAAACATTGAAAAGAATAAAAGAAGAGATCATAAAATATCAATTACCTATAAAAGTGGAAGAATACCCGCCTTCTGATGAAAACTAACATCAGTAAAATTGCTAGAGGCTCCACCAAGCATCGAAGAGAGACAGTAGGCACCATCTGTCCCTCTATGCCTATGGAGGAATCAGTGACGTAGGTCCCCCAAACTTGGTCATTCGACCAGCAAGTGGCGGACAGTAAGGGGAACAAGGCAATCATCACAGTACGGTTGAGTCTCGCCACTCATGAGGAACCCATGTGTAAGCCGAGAGTGACCCGTGTAAAGTCTAGCAAAAACCACCTCCAAATGCCGTGACATGGAGGGAAGAACCCGTGGCACAACCACTCTCAGAAAGATTTCTTTGAGGTTATTATGATCAACACCATCCCACTGTCTCTGCCAGCACGTATGCCGCAAGTAAGATATTATATCAGAAGCAGGAAGTGGGTAGTCAGATGGGGGCTGTTGAGAAGCCGCAACTTTAGCTAATGTATCTGCCCTCTCAATGCCCACCACACCAACATGTGCGGGAACCCAGCAGAAATCCACTCTCTTCTCCCGACGACGAATGAGGAACAGCCACTCCAAAATAGCTAAGATTATAGGATGGAAAGAGTTAAAAGAGTCCAGGGCCAAAAGCGCCCCTTGAGAGTCGCTAAAAATGGTAAAATAAGTGTCATGGTCAACAAACACCAACTTCAGGGCTAATACAATAGGTGACAACTCTGCAGTAAAAACTGAGGCAGCCAAAGGAAGACTACCTCCACGGCTAAAATTGGGAAATACCACTCCAAAACCAACACCAGAGGTGGATTTAGAGCCATCAGTATACACAGGCACAGAACCATCATGACTACAAGAATGTTCTAAAATTAACTGTAAAAGACACCGAGGAGCGACAGAATCCTTTGAGCCCACCAAAGACCTGCAGAAAGTTACCTTCGGCAAGTTTCATGGTGCAACCCTCGGGATCCAAACTGGACTAACAGGTACTGCCAACAAACCAAACTCCTCCATGATATCCTGAGCCCTGTAGCCAAACGGACGAGGCATGCAAGGGTGCCTACAATAATACAAAAAAAACAAGACTGTTGCATCACACACTCACAGACAAGTGAGTCTGGAAGGCGATGAATCCGGAGCCAGCACTGCGCCGCAACAGACTGTTGCAACAGACCTAAGGGAGGCACGCCAGCCTCCACCAACAAGCTGGGAATTGGAGAAGCCCGAAAAGCCTCAGTTGCAAGGCGAAGACAAGCATGATACACAGCATCTAACATTTTTAGTCTGGACTCTGTGGCAGAGGAGTAGACTTCACAGCCATATGACAGCTTGGATGTTACAAAAGCCAGAAAGAAATGCAAGAGTATCCTCCAATCAGCACTCCCAGAGGTATGGGACAGAACCCTCAACAGATTGAGAGCTTTCATACGTGATACTTTAAGATTTGCCAAGTGTGAAGCTCAAGTCAAACTGTGGTCAAACGTCAGGCCCAAGAATTTCGTCTCTGCCACATAACGGAGTCTCCTGCCACAACGCTGGAGATCAGGGTCCGGGTGTACCCCTCTCATCCTACAAAAGTGCATAGCCACAGTCTTAGAAGGGGAAAACCGAAAACCCTTAGAAGTGGCCCAGGCAGAAATCTTGTCCAAGGCAAGCTGCATACGCTGCTCAGTAGCAGACATGCGGGAGCCACAAAACCATATAGCTAAGTCATCCACATAAAGAGATGAGGATACCCCCAGCAGGCACAGTGTCAAGGATACCATTGATGGCCACTGCAAACAGGGAAACACTTAAAACACTCCCCTGTGGGACACCTTCCTCTTAGCATAGTGGCACAGAGAGGGTAGAACCCACACGGACCCGGAACACACGATCAGTCAAGAAGTCTCCAAGCAACACGGGCAGGCGACCACGTAAACCAAAGGCATGAAGTTGTTGGAGGATGCCATGGTGCCAGGCAGTGTCATAAGCCTACTCAAGGTCAAAGAACACAGCCACAAGATGTTGCTCAGAGGCAAAAGCTTCACAGATCGATGTCTTAAGCCTGATAAGGTTGTCCAAAGTACATCAAAATTTACGGAAGCCACTCTGCGAAGGAGAGAGAAAGCAACCCTTCTCTAGAAACCACACAAGCCTGACATTGACCATCTTTTCGAATAGCTTGCACACACATGGTGCTAAAGCAATTGGGCAGTAGTTGGAAACATGGGAATGGTCCTTACCAGGCTTGGGAATGGGGAGGACAACACCCAACTTCCATCTCTTGGGAAGAGAGCCCTCACCCCAAACCCTGTTAAAAAAAGGTCCAATAAAAACTGAAGTGAATCAGGCGGCAGATGGAGCATAACATATGGAATTTCGTAAGGCTCAGGAGCAGTGTCACCACACTCTGAGAGGGCAGCACTAGCTCACGGAGACTAAAGTCTAAATTATACGGCTCTCCACCACGAGGGTGAAAGTCCAGACCCAGCCTTTCCTGATTCCTATAAAACTAGCACATGGCTTACAAGGATCTTTTTTTGAGACAGCATAAAACTGATTTGCAAAAGTAGAGGCTACTGAATCTGGTGCTGACACAAGATCGCCCTGAAGTCGCAGCACCGGTGGGGAGGGGGGCAAAAACCTACCAGAAAACTTGCGCACCCTTTTCCACACCATTGCTATTGGAGTTGAGGACATAACTGTAGAAACATACGCCCTCCACGAGTTGCGGCGAGCATCCTTCATGACCCATCTATAGTAAGCACATGCTTTGTGAAACTGGATTTTTAAAAAAGCAACATCACGATTGGCAAAATACCGACGGGCAGCTGCTTTGTAAGATCCTTTTACCGTAGACCAGTCATCATTCCACCATGGCACAGGTCTCGGGGAAAAAACACCAGAAGTCCTTGGGACCGAATGAACCCCTGCTGAGAAAAGAGTCTTAGTAAAATAACGTTCGGCATCATCAATAGTTGAAAAACCAGTAACCTTGTAGGCAAATACACACAGTTCCTCAAAGAGAGACCAATTAGCCCTATCCAGACACCAGCGTGGCATACGGGCTGCAGGAACAGAGCGAGTAGGCTGGACCAACACACGATAATGGTCACTACCATGCAGATCATCCAAAACCTCCCAAGAAAAATCAAGGGCACAATCAGAGGAGGAAATGGTTATGTCACTGACAGAACATGTGTCAGTCTGAAAATGAAAATGGGTCAGCCTCCCATCATTTTGGACAACCAAATCTAAATCCTCAACCACGGAGGCAAGTTGATCACCCTGAGGATTTGAAAGTGAGTCACCCCACAAAGGATGGCGGCCATTAAGGTCACCAAGGAGCAGAAAAGGGGGTGAAATTGACTAATAAGGGTCTCCAGATCATCACTCATAACAGGAATGGAAGGTGAGAGGTACAGACAATAGATGGTATAACGCCTCCCAACGTGCATCTAGAACTTGAAGGGGAGACTGTATTGTAAAGGAAATAAAGAGGACATCAGATCGGCACAGAATGGCACATCCTCCTCTGTGACCGCCAGGAGGAGATGCATGGAATACCTCATACCCCCTGATAGAAGGAAACGGTCTGTCCCCCACCATTGTCTCCTGGAGACAGACACAGAGCGGACTCAGAGCAGAGAGTAACAACTGCAATTCCTCCCAATTTGCCATGACACCTCTACAGTTCCATTGAAGACAAATTGGAACTGATTGAGCCATATTGATTAGTATTACCGAGTGGGTTTGGAAAGTTGCTTGTGAAAGCCTTTTGGATGAGCCTGTCCAGCACCAGAAACCTGCACCCCCTGTCTGACATCCGAAGGCAAACGAGAGGATGAGGAAGTAAGTTTTATTACACTTCTTCTTGGAGAGGGCACACCAATCTGTTTGGAAGGCGGCTTGGGGGCCGCCTTTAGAGATGTAGGATGGTCAGTGCCTTCATCAGATGCCCCAGAAGTGGAAATTGAGTCCACAGGACTCGAATCACTTGTGGAGGCCGTCCCATGCTTCAGATCAGAAGCACCAACAAGCTGTTCAACAACATCCCCAGGTGGGGACCAGACCAGATCTGAACCATCATCTTCTGCTGTCACCTGGCTAGTTCCCTCAGCCTGCTGGGCAGAGGGAACAGGAGGGGTGTCTACAGAAGTGTCAACAGCTGAAACCTTATGTGGCTGATCTTCATGATCAGAAGACTCTGAAGAACAACGATGACGTTTGTCAGGTACAGATGGAGCCTCGGGCTTACTAGGTAAGATGTGAGAAGGAGTTTGGTCAACGTGGACATCTGCCACCACCATAGAAGTGTGCACGTCATCAGCCACGGAAGTGTGGGCGGAAACAGTCAGAGTAGCGGTCGGGCAAACATCATTCTCACCATCAGTACTAATCATGGGCACAGCATTCTGCACATCACGAGTGGAAGGACTGAGTACTGGAGTGGGTCAAGGCTGCCTCTTGAGATACAGGGCCACGTACTGGCGTTATAAAAAGGACAGAAGCATAAGTAACCCCCGGCTGAAAGAAAAGTGTCTGGGCTCTTCGTTTTGCTTCAGGGAAGGAAACTCTCTCACATGTACGAATGAACAAGATTTCCTTTTCAAGGCAGTATCGTGGACAGTTTTTTTTGAAGAGACAGCATGAGGACCTCCACAGTGATAACATTTGATGGGTCCTGTACAGTCGTTGTTATGGCTTGAACCACCGCAAGAGGCACAGACACCAGGAAGTCCAGCCTGTGCACGATGACAAAATTTGCTGACATGTCCATACCCCCGACAGTGGAATCACCGCCTTGGAGTGGGCACATATGGCTTCAAAGGAAGTGACAGCCAAGCCAGCTTCAAAGCTGTAGGTAGCATTAACTGCTCAAACGTGAGGAATAATGTCGGTGTTGGGGTCAAAATACATCCGATTTTCTTCTGTAGGCACTCGACCTTCACCATACCTGAAGACTGCACTTCTTCCAACAACAGGGCCTCTGAGTATCGAAGGAGGTCACGAGAGTAAATCACTCCTTTACACTGGTTGAAAGTACTGTGTGAGCTGCACGAAACATTGGACCCAGAAACTGAGGTTAAACTCATCATTCTTGAACTCTCTTCAGGTGAAGACACTTCAGTGTGGAGGCTTCCATCGCCTTGAGATGATATGCGGGGTTCTCTGCCACATGCTGAAATAATGGCACGGTGCAATTCGAATATGTCAGTATCTAGGACAGATCCTCCTCTGGAGGACCTGAGCCAGGGATGGCACCACTGGTGACCCCAGAGGTAGCAGGAGAGTATACGCGGGTAACCACTAGGGGACCTGGGCGAGGGTGATTCCAGGACGATAGGAGCCACCAGGCCCCTAAGTGCCCACTTGACCCTAGCCAACGCATGACCAGCCAATTGACCTGGTCGGGCCCAACCAGGCCGACCATCTAGCCAGAATAAGGGACCAAAGAGGTGTATCGCTAGCTGCAGGGTGCATCGTGCAGCATCGCTTAACCTCCAGGAATCCTGTCTCCGAGCATTACGGGACGCCACGCTCGGCAAACACGTGGAGAGGCAACAGTCTTGCCCTAGGTGGCATTTAGGCAGGGACAAACATCACCAGCAGGCCTCCTCTACCAGTGATGTAGGGGGTGCTTGGTCCACGGGGCTGAAAAATGCTGAACCCTACGAAGGTAGGCACGCCTCCAAAGTAGGTGTCACTGCCAACCACGTTTCAAGCCCCGCCACCACGTCAAGGTGACCCCCTGCATTTGGGTGAAGAGGTTGGAAGTAAGGCTACTAAGTCCACTGTATTATAAGGTTATGGTAAATGGCCAGCCTACTTCCTCTTGTGGCATTACATGATCAAATATATTTCAGTTAACTCAAGTGGATAGAACCTTCATAAGGCCATCGTCGCTTGGGGTATTCTAACCACTAAAATAGACCATGAGAAAAAAAAAAAGCAACAATGCAGATATTTTATCAGGAACATCAGTCCCAGAGATGGCAAAGAAGTACTTAGTCATTTTATTCCTCCTCTTTTTATGTTTTTTTTTTCCAGCTCAGGAGGCACTAATACAGTTGGATAAGATGGATGTAGCCTGTATTAACCCACTGTTTCCATCACCTGCATAATATTATCTGACGTTAACCTGAGAAACCAACAATTATTCGATCGTGTAACTGAAAGGGTCATTGACAGTTCATAGCCTTTATGCTCCTTGGAAACTGATTAAAACTGAGTGATGGCAGTAATAGCATTTTTTTTTTTTTCAGATCTTCAGACGAATGCTGAAAACTTTCAACCCTCTGTGAGGACAGGAAGCAGCACTTGAAGTAGTCAGTCAGCAATTGGCATATAAAAGTATAAATATATCCTACATCCTGAAATGGGTAATGGAGACCGCATGTTTGAGGACCGTCAACCATTCACTACCTGCATAAAATCGTCCGTCGGTAACAATCTTAAAGGAGGTAACATTTCTCACGTCCTAATACGGTTACACTGAATATCATACTGACGAGATGACCTCAACCGGGAAATATCCGAGCTGTGATTGATTTTAATTTTATTATTTTCAATAATTTGTTCAGTTACGCTGGGTTAGTGAGTTAGGTTAAATAAAATTATGAATGGTTTAGGTTAGGTAAAGTAGAATTTTTTGGAGATCTACTATATTAGTTTAGATTCGGTTAGGCTTTATTGCTTAGCTACAGCTGAGTTAGGATGGATAAGATTAGGCTAGTTAGTAAGGTTTGATTAGGTTATCTGACAATGCCAGAGACTGGGCAGTGTTAATTTAGGATCGCTGTTAAGCAAAGCAAGAACAATTACCCTGAGAAAAGAACATTTCGAGTCTAGTACATAAACTGCTTATATTTCAAAATAAAAAGCTCTTATGTGTGACTAATTTATGGATATATAATATGTGTACGGCTGACTCAGAAAATTCCGATAAAAAATGATAAAGACACAGGTACTGTATGGCAAGAATTGAAGTTTATAGGGTGAAAAAAATATTCTTACACTTGAATCCATTAGGCTGGCTTGGCGGTGGTGGTGGTGGTGGTGGCGGTGGCGGTGTTATGGGTTCTTATGCTGGTGGTAGTGATAGTGGGATTGAGGGTGTGGATGAAAGCTGTGATGATGGTGACGCTGATGGTGAAGAAGTTAGTGGAGGCCGCGTGTGATTGATAATGGTGGAGGAAGGGATGATGCTGATGTTTTTTGTTGGTGGTGGTGATACAAAAGATAGGAGATTGGTGATTGTGAGGGGTCTTTGTAGTTGGTAGTCTTGGTTGAGGTGATGATTGTGGTGACATTGAGAAGGGTGTTTGTAATATTGATGGCGAAATTGATGGTTGCACTGGTGATCGCCGTGATGAATAGTGTTCATGATGGTGGTAGTGGTGATCGTGGTAAAGGAGGCGATGTTGAGGGTGATGATAATTGTGGTATGGATGGTTGTGGTGATTTTTTTGTTTTGTTTTAATAACAAAACAGAGGATGGAAAAACAAACGAATAAAAAAAAATCCATGCACCAGATTTCTGGCGTCCTCCATTCATAAAATATATGTAACAGTTGGACTTGAACAGCTGTAGGTTGAAGTTTGGGGGGGAAACAACTCTGAGGAAGCGAGTTCCAGAGAGCTGCAGTTCGGGGAATAAAATGATTCTGATAGGCAGAAGTTCTGCAATATGGCCTTTGACATTCCAGTCACGAGAGCTACCAGATGTCCGTGTAGCACGAGGGAAAGGCATGGAGAGGTGGCACAATGGATGCAACTTCGTCTGAGCATTTGCCATAAGAGTATCTGTAAAATAATGCAAAGGAGGCAACATTCCTTCTTACTTGTAGGGGAGGTAGTTTATTTATAATAGCAGGGCACCAGCTTTGTTCTGAATTTTGTCAAGTTCTTTTAGTGCAACCCCTCCACATCCATTCCACAAGGGAGGGCAATATGCAGGCTGAGAGAGTACATGACTCTAATAAATTATAGCTAAGTGCTCACCAGTGAAGAAGTTACGGAATCAGTACAATAATTCAAGTTTCTTTGAGGCGGTTGTAGCAAGTGATCTGACATGAGAGATCCAGCTGAGGGCATTGTTAAGTGAAATAGCGAGAATTTCATTACTTTTGGAAACGGGAATACTAGTAGCACTGAAGGTAATATATGAATCTGGCAATATCTATCTACTAGAAAATTGTATATATTTGGTTTTACAAGCATTAAATGAGACAAGGTTATTTTGTCCCCATTTACTGATCTTAGTTAAGTTTTGATTTATGGAGATGGCTGCAATGAGTTGAGAGATAGAGATATTAAACTTTGTAAATGGGTGTCTGAGTTTGAATAAACTGTGAAGTGTTGAGTCATCTGCATATGAATGGATGGGATTGTGGGTTGATTTGATTTGATTTGATTAATTTATTACGCCCGAAGGCGACAAACCTATTACAGTGCCATGTGGGCATATGTGAGGTGAGTACAAGGGAACTCATGCCACGCAGGACACGCTGTCTAGCTAAAACAAATTAACACCCACCAAAGTGTGGATGACGCATGAGAATAACATCTAGATTATCATCATCCTATAAATGTTTACAAGTGTCCACTAATGTGAGTCCGTGTGGTATTAAATCAGAGACAAGTGGACATTGCAGGCAATAGTGGCAAAGGGTGTTGGCATTGGGTGCGTCACACAGCTTACAGGAGGAGAGAGAGAGAGAGAGAGAGAGAGAGAGAGAGAGGGNTTATCATCATCCAATAAATGTTTACAAGTGTCCACTAATGTGAGTCCGTGTGGTATTAAATCAGAGACAAGTGGACATTGCAGGCAATAGTGGCCAAGGGTGTTGGCATTGGGTGCGTCACACAGCTTACAGGAGGAGAGAGAGAGAGAGAGAGAGAGAGAGAGAGAGAAGGGTGGAATTATCAACAGCAGGTTCACACAATCACTGTCTAATTATTGGTCTCCTTAATCCAGCCAAAAATAAATAACTAAATAAATAAGTAACTTAGAACTTAAAAAAAAAAACTTGGTCATAACAAACAACCAAACATACAAAGGCGACAAAAAACATTATCTACCCGCATGAAATAAAGTTAAGAAGCTTCAGACAAAAACACCAACATCGAGGAAAACTGCGAGGTCTGTGCGAGAACGAGATAACGGGACTCGAGAAAGAGACAGCGAGACTCATCATGACTCTGAAGGCATTGATTTGATTAATTATTACGCCCGAAGGCAAAAAACCTATTACAGTGCCATGTGGGCATATGTGAGGCGAGTACAAGGGAACTCGTTGCACGCAGGACACGCTGTCTAGCTAAAACAAATTAACACCCACCAAAGTGTGCATGACACATGAGAATAACATCTAGATTATCATCATCCAATAAATGTTTACAAGTGTCCACTAATGTGAGTTCGTGTGGTATTAAATCAGAGACATGTGGACATTGCAGGCAATAGTGATTTGATTTGATTGATTTGATTAATTTATTACGCCCGAAGGCGACAAACCTATTACAGTGCCATGTGGGCATATGTGAGGTGAGTACAAGGGAACTCGTGCCACGCAGGACACGCTGTCTAGCTAAAACAAATTAACACCCACCAAAGTGTGGATGACGCATGAGAATAACATCTAGATTATCATCATCCAATAAATGTTTACAAGTTGTCACGAATTTTCTTCATTGTAAAATCACGTTAAGTCGTGACATTGGGTTGTTTTGCGGGGAGCAAATTAATATTATATGTACGATAATTTTAAGTTGTCGGGTTTCGCTCTGGGCCGTTATAAGCCTGCGCGCGCAGCTCCCACCCGCGCCGCGTCGAGTTTTCAAACGGGACCCCAGTCTGTCCATAGCCACGGAACGAATTGGGTCGTACGCCTCTAAAGGCTGAGTGAATTCTTTATTTCAGATCACAGCTTGTGTCGGCGTGTATTCCCGAGCTCCCACCCACTTAGGTGATCGACTATAGTGCAGTCTCATCCATACCGATTAGTATTTTCCTGTTTTTCTAGGCTTAAGCTTTTTGAAATATTTAGCCGTTTGAATGAGTGAGTGAGTGCATTTCTTTCATTTGATTTGAATTGCAGTCATGTAACGTAAATTTATTTGCTTGTATTCAATAAATTTACAGTTCGTTTTCTTGAGCTTTGTTAAGTGTAACAGTCATGTTTAATTTTCCCACTTATTTAATATAGTTTTGCTACTCCATGTTATCACAACTTTTGTATTAAATCACGACTGGTTCTTAGGCCAGCTTTTGGCAGTAATCCTTAAATCTGTTGTGCTAGCTTGGAGTTTGGCGCAGCCAAGATCCTGTTATATTTATTATTATCATTTTTTATTGTTGGGGGGAGAAACTAACTTTCTTAGAGGCCAACGGTACGATATTACAGCCTAATAGAGCGTCTAGTCTCTGTTGCATACCGTTGAGAAAGTCTATAAATTCTCGACTTTAGAGAATTGGCGAAGTGAGCCAGCATAGAGTGAAATCGCTGCTCGATTTCACAAGTCTATTCCCTCTTAGTAAATGACTTGATAGTCATTCATAGCACACTTAGCTATACACTGTATATGCGGATATACAATATCCCATTATCTCTTGAAATAAGTAAATTTCCCCTGCCATCTGGCAACAACGCCAGAGAAAACTGATAAATTTCCCCTGACATCTGGCGACCTCATACCAGGATAAACTCCTAGCCTAAAATTTATTACCGAATCACTCACTCATAACCAGTCTCAGTTGTCACTCGGTCTCAAACCATGCACGATGGAACACAGTACATTCGTGCAAGAAGCTAAGGAAATGGGGCTTACTAACCCCCAGGAAATTCGAGATTATGTCCTATCGCGCTTCAATTACGAGCAGCAACGTGAAAGTGCTGCCCGTGAAGAGCGGAAAATTCAACTTGAGTATGAAGAACGGCAGAAAGAGCGGGAGCGGGAGGAGCGCAAGTGGCAGCGCGAGCGCGAGTGCGAGGAGAGAGAGAGAGAACATGAACATGAGTTGGAAGTCCTTAAGCTAAAGCGAGACTCCTTGGCTTCAGGCACACCGGGAGCAGCCAATCCAAACTCCCCTACTGCTCTCCCAGCACCTTTTCTAGCAACTCCACGTCTCAAGCTTCCCTCTTACAAGGAAGGCGAGCGAATCGAGCCAGTTATAGCTCGTTTCGAAGACATGGCAAACCTGTACAAACTGGATGAGGCAGCTAGGCGGCTTCAGTTTCTTAGCCTGTTTGAGGGCCCCGCCCTCGACATTCTCCACAGAATTCGCGGAGATAATCTCACGTATGAGATGATGAAGACCGCACTCATCAAAGCGTACAGTCTTGCTGTTGATCGTGCAAGAAGTCAGTTCATGAAGGCGCGTCTCCAGGAAAAGGAGACAGCCGCTCAGTTCCTTGACCGTCTCACGGCATATTTAGGCGAATGGATGGAGAAGGACGAGACTCCCAGCACATGAGAGGGAATGATTGACCTTGTGCTGCGCACACAGCTGGAAAAGTCGTGGCCTGCTGAGCTTGTAGCCCAGCTCAAGATGTCCAAAGTGAAGGACGCATCCGAAATCGTAGAGAAGGCTGATGCTTTCTTTACCGCGTACGGATACCAAACTCGTAGGCAACAGCCATGGAATAAGAAAGATACTGTTAAGTCTGGGAAGCAATCTCAGACTGAACCCCAGCATCAAGGCCATTCTCAAAATGATGGTCATGGTCCAAACAAACCGCAGAAGGACCACGGGCAGAATACACAGAAACCTGACTGGAAGAGGGACAAGCAGTACCCTAACCAGCAGAAATATCCCAACCAGCAGCAGTACCCTAAACAACAGCAGTATCAGCCACGCAATTGCCAACAGGGGACAAACCTTTTCGACACCAGCCCCAGTGTATCGGAGGCAGGAGGCAAATGCAGCAGCCTTCATTCCTCGACAGGCGCACGATGGTGCCGTCCCCACCAGCACAGCTCCTCCTTCACAGTTCACTAGTCCCCCTTAGACGGTGAACTCTCCTCCACAGGCCGTCAGTGTTCCTGCTCCCCAGATGGTGAGTACAGCTCCTCATTCATCTAGTTCGGGTACGATCCCTAAGGCAAATACTCCTGTCACATTTGAAGAGATGTGTGCCATGCAGCCTTATCAATGGCTGGCCGCTTCCTCCACAGGCCCTCCCACAGGTAACAGTGCCTTCCTTGTTCAGCCAGGGTTTGTGGGAGGTGTTTTCGTTAATGTACTGAGAGACAATGGTTCCTCAGGTTGTACTGTCAGGCAGAGTCTTGTTCGTCCTGAAGAGTATACAGGCAGACAGATCCAAGCTCAGCTTATTGACGGATCAGTGAGATTGTTTCCTGAGGCACGTATCCAGGTAGCATCTCCCTTTTACACAGGTTCAACAGTTGCAGTTGTCATGCAAGAACCTTTGTTCGACCTCATTATAGGCAATATACCAGGTGCCAAGTATAGTTGCACCACAAATGTCACTACTCAGACTTCGGCTGCAGTAACACGAGCCATAGCCAAGGCTCCAAATTGTGTTGCCCCAGTGGCTATTGCATTCCGCAAGATCTGATTTGCAGTCAAGATGATGTCCAAGAGCAACAGACTGGCCCGACCCTCGCTATTGTGCGGAAGAAACAAAAGGGTAGAGTGACCAAGTATTCACGGGGTGGACGAGCCAGGTTCCTTCGTAAACAAGGACGGCTCTACCGTGAGTCACGAACACCCGAGGGCGAGGTATGACTGCAGTTCGTTGTTCCCGCAAACTTCCGCCAAGCAGTGTTAGAATGGGGTCATTGTTTAGCATCAGGAGGTCATATGGGCAAAAAGAAAACCCAAGGCCGTATCCGTGCTGACTTTTGCTGGCCAGGAATGGGACAGGATATAGACAGTTTTGTGAACTCCTGTTATGTGTGTCGACGTACCACCATTCAGGAAAATTTCCTTCCTGCGCCGTTTGAATCCACGCCCATAATCTTTGAGTCGTGTGACAGAGGGCAGTGGTAATGTGGGTATCTGTTGTACACTGGGTTTCCTAAGACTGTGCTGTTCTAAGAGATTTGAGCAATCCAAGCACTAGCTTGGTTCCCAGTCAGTACTATATGATTAATGTGAGTGTCTGTTGTACACTGGGTTCCCTAAGACTGTGCTGTTCTAAGAGATTTGAGCAATCCAAGAACTAGCTTGGTTCCCAGTCAGTACTATGCTGCTAAGACCTCACGTCTCGCTTGTTGACTCGCCCCATAGGACATAATATGTCTGGGGTCTGTACATACATATGTATTGTAGCTCATAAGTGCACATTCTCGGCGATCCCAACCCGGGGACACCGACGACAAGCCCTTATTAGTCGTAAGTGTAGGGCTTGTGCACATTGTATGTACCATAGATTAAGGTAGGTTAAGGGGGGAAGTCCGAGACCCCGCAGAGGCAATCTGAGGCTGAGTTTGAATTACCTTGTGGTGTATCTCGAGCTGAGGGCCTTTCTGAGGATTCCCGGAGATTACATAGAAGCCACATGAGTGTTCACACCCATGCAGGGTGTTAAAATGTGACCTGCCAAAGTTGCATAGGGATTCTCGACTACCTTTACTAGTTATAAGTGTGCAGTCACGGTGAGCCCAACCGAGGACACCGAGGACAAACGGGCAGTCGAGGTGACGAGCCCTTTGTAATGTTAAGTATAGCTATAAGTGTGCAGTCACGGTGAGCCCAACCGGGGACACTGATGACAGGCGGGTAGTCGTGGTACAATCCCAGCCGAGGGCACCGATGACGAGCCCTATTATTAGGCGTAAGTGTAGGCTAAAAAAGGCAACTATTAAGGAAATAATGGCGACATATGTACGGAACTTGCTATTAGCTGACTTTCAGCCAAAGAGTACCTTCTTTTGTGTGTGTGTGGATTGACTGCTGGGTGGATGAAATTGTAATATAGTGCAAATCCTTTTGTTGACACTATTGTTATTCCACCTTAACTCATCCCACAGGTACAGTCGTTGGGTGAAGAAGATGTCCAGGACCATTGATCATCTGCTGCACCCTGGCACTTCATCTCCTCTGCCCTCGTCACCTTTATTATTGCATTACCATGTATTATTATTATTGCTTACACGTAGGTACAGTTACACTACAACTGTCACACCTACACCGTGTATCACATACACCACGCTACATAACAATTAGTTGTCAATGTAAATGTAGCGAATTTCCGCTCAGTTGGCCTGAGTACAGGATTTTTCACTGTCGTCTCAGAGTTTTTCCCTCAAGCTTGCTTTCCTTAACGTAAATACGAGGTTTTTATGCTCACAGGCGACACTGTTTCCCTCCTGTAACAGGATAGTACACACACCACAGTGTGAATCTTGTGTGACTGAGCTAGGATGTATATATATAGTGTCAAATTTTACTCTACAGTAAAATTTGAAAATTTTCACGGGCGTAATGTCACGAATTTTCTTCATTGTAAAATCACGTTAAGTCGTGACATTGGGTTGTTTTGCAGGGAGCATATTATTATTATATGTACGATAATTTTAAGTTGTCGGGTTTCACTCTGGGCCGTTATAAGCCTGCGCGCACAGCTCCCACCCGCGCCGCATCGAGTTTTCAAATGGGACCCCAGTCTGTCCATAGCCACGGAACGAATTGGGTCGTACGCCTCTAAAGGCTGAGTGAATTCTTTATTTCAGATCACAGCTTGTGTCGGCGTGTATTCCCGAACTCCCACCCACTTGGGTGATCGACTATAGTGCAGTCTCATCCATACCGATTAGTATTTTCCTGTTTTTCTAGGCTTAAGCTTTTTGAAATATTTAGCCGTTTGACTGAGTGAGTGAGTGCATTTCTTTCATTTGATTTGAACTGCAGTCATGTAACGTAAATTTATTTGCTTGTATTCAATAAATTTACAGTTCGTTTTCTTGAGCTTTGTTAAGTGTAACAGTCGTGTTTAATTTTCCCACTTATTTAATATAGTTTTGCTACTCCACGTTAGCACAACTTTTGTATTAAATCACGACTGGTTCTTAGGCCAGCTTTTGGCAGTAATCCTTAAATCCGTTGTGCTAGCTTGGAGTTTGGCTCAGCCAAGATCCTGTTATATTTATTATTATCATTTTTGATTGTTGGGGGGAGAAACTAACTTTCTTAGAGGCCAACGGTACGATATTACAGCCTAATAGAGCGTCTAGTCTCTGCTACGTACCGTTGAGAAAGTCTATAAATTATCGACTCTAGAGAATTGGCGAAGTGAGCCAGCATAGAGTGAAATCGCTGCTCGATTTCACAAGTCTATTCCCTCTTAGTAAATGACTTGATAGTCATTCATAGTACACTTAGCTATACATTGTATACGCGGATATACAATATCCCATTATCTCTTGAAATACATAAATTTCCCCTGACATCTGGCGACATCGCCAGAGAAAACTGATAAATTTCCCCTGACACAAGTGTCCACTAATGTGAGTCCGTGTGGTATTAAATCAGTGACAAGTGGACATTGCAGGCAATAGTCGTCAAGGGTGTTGGCATTGGGTGCGTCACACAGCTTACAGGAGGAGAAACGAGGTGCATTGTCCACACCAGCCACTTGCCACACAGGTCGGTATCCTAGTCTGAGGCGGGCACACACCACGTTATGTCGACGAAGCATAAGACCACTACGATGATATCTATGGGGCCGATGTAGAAAGTGGTCATAATGTTGGATAGACATACTGTGAGTCCTCTCAGCATTTCTACGGTGGAGAATAGGGGAGCGGGCTGCTCTACGTATTATCTGCTTGTAGCAAATGGGGAAGACATTAGTAGCATCCACAGCAGGTAGATCCAGTCCGCAGGCAGTCCTTGCAATGAGGTCAGCGGTGTTGTTAGCTGCAAGACCATTATGAGAAGAAATCCACAGAAAGTGCACCACCAGCGAACGATCGCGGGCAGTGGCCAATTGACAGAGTATCTGCATAACTATGTGTATATGCAGGCCTGGGAGAGGAGAGGGCAAGGAGGGCTGACTGTGAGTCACAGATGATCAAGCCGCTGTTGTTCGTCCGTACTAATAAAGTAACTGCATCGCGGAGTCCATGTAGTTCGCAATATGTAGAGCTCGATGAGGTTGGCAGTCGACGGCCCAACCAGCCCCCCTTGAGGTGGATCCAGACTTGGGGAAAACACTGCACAACCAGCACTTCCATCCTCCTGCAGGGAGCCATCAGTGTAGATATGGTGGGCCGAAGGGAGGGAAGATGACGCCTGGCGATAGTCACCAAAGCTAGCTGTTTCTGAAGCTGAGGCAGGTCAGTCTTGGAGGCCGGAGTGTATGAGACAACAGGAACAGGGGTCTGCCAAGGTGGAATGCCACAGTCCACCTCCTCAGTAAGCACTGGTATGTTGATGTTTAGCTGTCGGACATATGAACAAACAGTATTAACTAGAGTGCAGCCACCACTGCGAAGCAAAGGTCTTGGTGCAGTGGGGTCAAGGGAGGTCCGAATGATGTGAGAGTAGTAGGGAGATAGGTGAGGATAATGCAGGCACTTAACGCTGAAGTATGTCACCATGGAGTATATTCTCTCAACAAGTGGTGGTAGGTTGAGTTCAAGTTGCATGTTGACAATTCTGGTTGAGCCAGGGCAGCCCAGGATAAGTCTCATTACTGCGTTTTGGAACTTCTCAAGAGATTGTAAGGCTGTTCTGGAAAGTTGACAAAGAGCAGGGGAGAGATAATCAACAACTGATCGAATGAACGCTATGTATATGGATCGTGCTACAGGAATAGACACCCCGGCAGCATAATTGGTAAGCCACTTGAGAGGTTTTAGGCGCTGATGTAGCCGGGTTAGCAGATTCTGAACAATCGGATGTACACGTTGTCTTGCAGGAATGGAGGGAGAAATCCGTACCGGTGCCCCAAGATAAAGGTACTGCGTGTATAGAGGAATAACACAATCCCCGACAGAGAATACAGGTAGTGTTCTTGCTGGATGGGAAGTGAAGATTCTACTCTTTTCTGATGAGATAATAAGTCCACATTTGGAAGCCGCCTCATGAAACCAGTGAAGGAAATGCTGCAGATCTGCTGAGGAATTTGAGTGAATGCAGATGTCATCAGCATAGCAAGTAATTGTGATTCCAGGGAAGTCAGGAAGGAGGGTGAGTAGGCGATGTACAAGGATGTTAAACAAAATAGGACTAAGGACACCACCTTGCGGAGTACCAAGCTCAAAAACCTTAGCAGTGCTGTATGTGCCCTTAAAAAGAACACGAGAGGATCTGTTGGTTAGGTAACCACGTATCCATCGCAGCAGGTTTCCCTTAACTCCAAAATCCACCAGCTGGTCGAGGATTATGTCTCTGTTGGCGACATCAAAGGCACTCTTTAAATCAATGAAGGCCACTACATTGGTCAGGGACAGGAGGGTGTATAGCTCCATGAGGCAGTGATGTGTCCCTCGCTGCGGTAAAAAACCTATCGGGGCGAGAGCTTGCCCTGCAGCCTAAACAAGAGTCTTGTGAGAAGGATGTGTTCTAATACTTCACTGAAGCAGGAGGTGAGGGAAACAGGTCGGAATTTATCACTACCAGGTTTAGAAATAGGCACGATTGTACTGTGGGTCCAGGCTTGTGGCACATATCCCAAATGGACGCAAAGGTTGAAAAGCTGGAGAAGGGGATTGCAAGGAACTTTCAGGAGGACACGGAGGACAGAAAAAGTGATCCCATCATCACCTGGAGCCGTTACCCTACCCCTGGCAAGGGCCCGTCGCAATTCATCATCAGTTATAGCCACACCATCCTCATCGTCTGTCCTCAGTAAAGCGGCGGTGAGACGGAGTGCACGAACGTTTTTTTTGGTGGAGAGTGCGTCCTGTATGTGTGCAGGAAGGGTGCAAGCCCGTGACTGTGCAGACCAGGCGTCTACAAGACGTACTGTGCTGAACTGTGGTGGAGGACACTAGGGGGCTTTTTCTTAACAACCTTGTTGATAAGGCGCCACATGGAACCAACAGTTGTTTGATGGCTGATGCCATCTGTAAGTTTCTGCCATGATTCAGTATAAACGCAGTGCTGGAGAGCAACTAGATCATCCCTCGACAATTGATACCGATGGAGACTCTTGGGGGAAGGTCGTCTTTGAAAGGCAAGTCCGTCTTCCACTGCCTTCCTCTCTGCCTGAGTGATACGATTATCCAGTGTCCAGGTGTAGGCATCATGATGGCGTGTAATGTGTGGCCTGCTGACATAATGGGTGTAGAAGTCATGTGTGGAACTGACAAGTGATGAATACAACTTTTCGGGACACTGAAGGTTGAACGTGGGAAGAAGGTTGGTTATATAGGAGACGTATGTAGGGCAGTACTTGGGTGGGATTGCAATGCGAGTACGTCTGTGTACAGGAGAAGGTGTAGCAGGGAGGGAGTAATGAAGGCTGAGAGCAGTATGATCAGATAAGAGAGCCGGGATTGATGAACACCTGACTTGGGACGCCACGAGGCCGGATGTAAGGATGTGATCTAGTGTGCCTCCTCGAGAGTGTGTGGCCCCACCGATGTCCCAGCGGGTGAGCTGATTATGACGAATATACTCAAGAAGTTTAGTCCCATTACGGTTAACAGTGGCAGAAAGGTCCCCCAAAGCAGGGTGTCGGGCATTATAATCCCCCATGTATATCATGCCACGGATGGTGGGAGCTGGAAGAGCAGCTGTATGCAACCTGCCTGGCGCAGAATACACATTGCATACCCGAACTGTGCCGCTTCCAATGGTGACCTCAAGAAGCTGGAAGGTTGTCTCGTCATTTACAGAGCTTTGGAGGAAACGGTGCTGGATGGAAGAGTGAACATACGTGACAAGTCCATTCCTGACTCGATGGACATAAGAAATATAACCACTGAGAGTGGGTGCCTCTATCTCGAGATGCGCACGACCAACAAAGGATTCCTGAATGAAAATGATATCTGGGTGGCGACTGTATACATATCCTATGAGCGCAGTAAGTTTAGACCGGTTCGTAACACCACAGGCATTCCAAGAGATGACATGCAGTTGTGCCATGTTACCGAACTTTGCCATTACGTTTGCGGAGGCCAAATGAGGGAGTGGTGGTGGCACGAGAAGTGCTATGCGGTGTGCCACGAGGGGAAGACTCCCTGGGGAGAGCAGTCAGTCGTCCAATGGAAGTGACAATTGAGTCCAGCTTTTCCGTAAGGGTGGTGACAGTCGTAATGATGACTTGCTGTAATTCAACCAGTGAATTTAATGTTGTCTCAAGTGTGGCTTGCTTGCTAACCAGGTCATCAATGCAGGCTTCTATTGCATTGAAACGTGTCATGAATGAGGTAATCCGAGTCCTGAGAGTGGCAACAGCATCACGAAGTTCGGTGACTGCAGCTGAATCCAAACCGATAATGGAGGCAGGAGAAGCAGCAGTGCGGAGTGGTGGTGGTGGTGATGCTAGTGGAGCCCCATCCTTGGCAACGGGGGCAGAGGTAGCCCGACGTCTAGTGCAGCCGTGCCACACGTTAACTCCTTCCTGATGACATCGGGGACATTTCCAGTGCAAGGTATCTGGAGGTGGTGGGTTGGGTTGCATCGAGGTTGTATCAGAAGCAGGTGGAGGGGGTCGGTGAGGACACGTCCGAGAGTCGTGTAGGCCAGAGCACCATGCACACTTTTCTGGTGCAGAACAGTACCGGGAGATGTGACCAATGCCCCAGTATCGAAAGCACCACGGTTGCTCGTCCTTCATCTTGCGAAACTCACAAGGTGGGAGGCAGGGAAGGAAGCTGAAGGTGACAGTTGGTGGTGGTGGGTGAGGAAGGCTCCAGGTGACTACCAGCCGGTTGATAGGAGTGCCATTCTGGTAGAAACGTCGGGCTGAGTAGATACCTGGCAGCTCCTTGGCCAAGTTGGGATCAGTACAGACAGGATAACGTGTAAGGAGGTAAATAGGAAACTTGCGGGGCCTCTCAGGTGAGTCTTGAATTTCCAAAGAAAGGGCTAGGAACTCTCCTTTAGTTACGCTATCTATGATGTCCTTGCGACGTCTGGAGATGTAAACAAAACGGGAAGTGATTGCAGACATCTTAACCTCCGCTTGGGTGCGGTCAAGGTGAAAAGCACGGTTTACCTCAGACAACCATCGAAGTTTGATGTCCACCGTTGGGTTGTCTTTGAATAAAAGCTTGATGTAGTCAGCCCTGGGAGCGAATGCCGGAGGAGTAGAGGCAGGAAGCATTGGTGAAACTTGGGGGGAATGAACAAGCTGCAGGGGACGAGGAGTGTTTGATCCAAGGCCAGTTTCTCCCTGCAGAGGACGAGAAGTCTCTTGCCGCTTGGAGGATTTGGCGCAGGGGATAAAGGCTCACTGTTGCTCTCCGAGGTGTTATGTACAGGACGCCTGGCAGAGGAAGATGCCTGGCCGACTGGGTGAGATGCGGCAGGTACAGATAGAGCTGGTTCAGTAGCTACTACCCAGCTAACGAGAGATTGCTGCTGCTTTGTGGTAGCTGTGGCCAATCACTCTGAGACATCTCATCCTCGTCACTCAGCGCCAGATCAGCTTCAATATCCTCTGGAGTGCCAGGGCCTGAATACTCCATGCTGATGCTGCACACCCAAGCAGGTAGCAGGGTGAGCGTGGCGTCAGCTTCACAAGCACGACAGTATAATGGTAGCAGGGGAAGTCCATGACGTCACACAGGTCGTACTGCGCATGCGCAGAAACGAGAAAACCCGACCAGGGGGGCCCCATCTGCCGCACTGAATTTCCCCCCCAAACGACAGGCTAAGTCCAAACACCCCCAAAACACAACCACTGGTGAAGTGAGCACTGGACCTTTATGTTGCTCCCTGAAATGACAGAAGGGTGTTGGAGGGCAAAAACAGCGGAAAAAGCAGGAATATGAGCCGCACACAGCAATGATTTGTTGATATCCGGCCCTCTGGTGGCAAAATCTCGGGATTGTGGGTAACAGATAAGAGATCATTAATGTGAATTAGGAATAGGGTTGGCACCAGAACTGCTCCATGTGGCACGCCAGCATTAATTGAGTGGTAACTGGAATATACATCATCTACTCTTATTTTTCTGGGGGCACGGTGGCTCAGAGGTAGAGCATCGAGCTCGGGACCGGGGGGTCGCGAGTTCGAGCGCGCCCGGGACTGCTGTGCCGGGAGGGGTAGTGCCTTCCTGTTACCTAGTGGGGCTATATGATCTCATTGTAAGGTCTAGCTCGGGGGATTATTTAATCCCTTTTTTTATTCTTATTTTTCTGTTGCTGAGATATGGTGAAAGCAGAGGAACAAAAGACAATAATCAATAACAAGGTAGTTTGGATAGCAGGGAACGCTGCCATACTCTGTTGAAAGCTTAAGAAATATCAAGGGCTACTGAATCAGTTTCTTCATTGTGGTCAATTGATTGACGGGTGGTATGAGTCATGAGACTGAGTATATCAATGGTGGATCTTTCGTGGCGAAAACCACATTATCTATCACTAATTAAGCTGTTGGATTCAAAGTGTTTAACTATGTGCTTATTAAATACAATTTCAAATACTTTACCAAGAGATGTGATAGCCATTGGTCTGTAATCAGAGGGGTCAAAGGAACTTCCTTTCTTTGGAACTGGCTGGATATTGGGTTCTTTCCATGAATTAGGGAATGAAGAAGTACGTATGCATAGTCTGAATAATTTAGCTAGAACAGAGGCAAGCTCTAGGGAGTACTTTATAAGAATAATTGAAGGAATTCCATCTGGGCCTGGAGTTTTGTTGGTTGGTAAATTGTCTAGGTTGGACTTTGCGTATCTACTCGGTATTTTAAGTGGAACAATTACAGGAGAGCCAAGTTCTAGTATTGGGACGTTTAATGCTGACTTCCTCTATGGTAGAATTTCTGGCAAATGTTCTGGCAAGGATATTTAGTTTACCATGCGGGTCATGTAATGTTACTTACTGTCTGAAGACTTTAGTGGGTGAATGGGTGACGACTTGTTACAATTAGTATTGAAAGAATTGAGAATTGACCAGAATATTCTATTGCCATTAGGATTAAGTAGTTGTGATGCTTGTTTGAAGATAGTTTCATTGAGTGAGATTTATCACAGCTTTTGTGTGGTTTCTAGCATTTTTAAATTGACAGATTGATTCAAATGTTTTTTATTTTAAGTAAGAGTTATATGCTAAAGATTTTTGGGCCGTTGTTCTGGCACAATTGCTATTTTGGAGTGTTCGATCTTTTAGTGAACCGCTGACTTGGTATGAATAAATCCATACCTGCTAGTAGTAGGTCATTAATGTGGGACTGGGTAGAATTGACATTACTAGAGAAGAAAGACTGCCATGGAATGACAGCAAGATAATTTCTAAACCTGTCCCAGTTTGCCCTATCAAAGTACCATCGGGTCACCCTGACAGGTTCAGAACAGAGAGGTTCGGGGGAGCCGACTAATGAGGCTTTGATGAGATTGTGGTCGGAGGATCCAAGTGGTGAGAGTACTTCTATCCTGTATTGATCTGGATTATTTGTCAGGAATAGATCCATGAGATGGCATTGTGGTCAGGATTATCTGGTACTCTGGTTGGTTGCTTTACCAACTGCGTGAGATTAAAACGGTTTTGCAAAGTGCTTGCACTCTAGACCAGTGTCATCAGTCCTGGCAGGGTGCAATATCCATTCTACATTATGTACATTAAAATCACCCAAAATACTATGGGTGAGGTTAAGGTTACTCAAGTGTGTGGATATGGAGTCAAATATACTGGGTTCTGAAAAAGCACTGGGGGAGTGATAGCCTGCACAGATATATTTGGTAATATTTAGATATTTTAGTTTATATGGTGAGTAATCATAATTAGCTGATGTGAAGTTTAAAACAGTGTCAAGTGCCAATTCAGATTTGATATAACAACAGGTGCCACCCTTGTTACGGACGTTTGTGAGGAGACGGTAACCAGGAAAACAAAATGGGGATATTTTGGTAGAGGGAAAAATTTGGGGTTCTGTGAGGAACAAGGCTAGAGGGGACTGCAGGAAAAAATGAACTGAATTCAAATTGGTACTGAGACCACGGATACTGGTGAAGAATAAGGCTGCACCTGCATTTCTTCACTGTCGAGCATGAATGAAATTTGCAACAGTCGCCGCCGGCACAATTGCTTGATGGCGATTAAGAGGACCATGTGCCACCAGCCCTACTCTGCCTTGGGTGGCAATCCGAGATACCACTTTGTTTGTTGATAATAATGCAGTGGCCATTGCTAATGAGAATGCAAACAGAAGGTGTGATATCTCATGTGCATGTAGTGTGCTGTAGACTGTTGAAAGTCGAGGTATTAAGAGATTATGTTGGCCTACTCCCTGCATGAATGAAAGCACTGAAAATGTTCTGCAAAGGGAGATGGTCAGAATCAGGTCCTGAGGGCTGGTGAAATGGGAGCTCCAGCTCTCCCTGTCATCAGCTTGCCATCCACTTCAGGAGTACCGCCCTGTTCAACTGGTGCTACAGTCTACTCCACTTGATAAGAGTGGTGATTTTGGTGATGATGATGGTGGTAGGAGTGGCGGTAGTGATGATCATGGTTAGAGTGGTGAAGACGGTGATAAAAATCTTGGTACTTGTGGTTGTGGTGGTGGCAATGCTGCCCGTGGTAGGAGGGGCAGTGGTGATGATAATCATGGTATGAGTATTGATGGTGGTGATGATAATCATGGTATGAGTATTGATGGTGGTGATGATGATTGTGGGAATGGTGATGGTGGTGATGATTATTTTGGTGAGGGTGGTGGTGGTGGTGTTGATTATTGTGGTGTGGATGGTGGTGGTATAATCATGGTAAGGGTGGTGGCAATATGATAACGATTGTGATAAGGGTGTTCGTGGTGGCGATGATCGCAGTTTTGAAGGTGGTGTTGGTGGGAAGTGTAGTGGTGATGGTGATGATCGTGACGAGGCAGGTGTTGTTGGTGGTAGTGATAGTGATCGATATGATAGTGGGTAAGGTGACTCATATATACCACTTGACACACAGAAATGAATAACGGGGAAACGTTAATCAGTCTTCCATAGCGTGTCCAGATAAATATCTATCTACTGTTATTGGCCTGTTATCACCAGCAGCTAATATGAGGGACTGGCTGTTGTTATCACCAGCAGCTAATATG
>JAGKTI010011817.1:0-20531 GCA_018397915.1 Birgus latro | reverse complement strand
TGAACAATCCATTTCGAATGTTTTTCATTCACCAACTCACATTTCAGTGTATAACACATTTACCCCAGGCCAAGACATCAAGTGATTCTCAGTCATGCGTGCTGTGCGTACAAGCTGAAATTTTTTAACTTAACAAACTCTAACATAATCTAAATTAGCTTAGCTCGCCAATTTACTCACCACCTTGCGCCTCGCAGTATAACCCTATTACCCTCCCCTACAGCGACTAGGAGTGACATATAAATCAGAATTTCTTGGATATGGATGTAAAATATTTGATCATATAATATCACCGCTGGTCACTACGTGTTCTTACACTCGAGTCTCATCGCTTCGAAGCAGGTGATGTGGATTTGTTGTTGCCGTTTGCACCTCCTCCCCCTACACAACTTTAGTTTACCTTCTTTTCAAATTCTACACCTCACACCTCTCTTCACACTTCATATCATTGTTGCTTCCACAGCTCACATCTTCATGTTTGCCTAAACCTCTTTCATCTCAAAATCTTGTTTTTCTTAGCACCAGTTCTAGATCACTGTCTTCTTTACTACACTTAATACATCACTCAAATATCCGATATCACCTCTTAACCTCGCGTTTTTTCTCACTCCACACAGTCTGCGAGGAGTGGGCTACGCGACAGTTTTCTCCAATGGGGGGACAGTGGAGGATGAGGAAATGATTCTGACAGAAAGCATTTTCTGGCAACCAGGAGCATCTCGGAGCTTGAGAAAAACGAAGTGTTCCATAGTTGTAGACCTCGAACAAAAGCAGTTGTTTTTCGTAAGGTGGGACCCTTGAGGGTGTTCCGCCACGTGGGTTGCCTTCATGGGTACTAGTCATTATAGGTATTTACAGCCATTTTTTAAAAATTCTACGAGACCGAAATTTTGCACAGTGGTATAACTCCACCAACAGCAAGTTATAATCAAATTCAACATCTGGGTGCTGCCCCTCGTGGGAGGGTGGTCCTTAAGGGTTCCGGTCAATGCCAGTATGCATTGCAAGTTTTTCACCTAAGAAATTGAAATTTTGCACAGTTGCAGATCTCCAAGGAGAAGTAGATTTTAGGTAGGATTGGACACCCTTGCCCCCCATTGGTCACAGTACCCGTGGCAACGCCAGTATTTTACCTAGAAACACGATATTTTGAACGGCGGTAGAACTGCACCCGATGCAGGTTTGAGGTATTCTTAAAAGCCGCCCATCAACGAGAGGACTTCTAGGAAATCTATTCAGCTCTGGTATCTACGGTCACGTTTTTTACCTAGAAAAATGAAATTTTGGGCAGAGATACCCCTCCACCGACATCATGTTTTAGGCATTGGTGTCATCCATGAGGGACACCCATTAGTGAAAGGGTACCCAGGGAGGTTTTGCCTTGGAATAGCACTGCAGTTTCATTGTTCTTGTATACTCTTCTCACTCATTACTACCCCCCATGGTTCTCACTCCTGCTTTATATCAGAATTCCTGGTTTCCTCATGGTTGCATCACCTCACAGCACCAAATTTTCAACCTAACATTTTCTCTTCACTGATACAGCATCAAATTTTCAACCTAACACTTTCTGTTCACTGATTCAACTTATTTCCCCACATTTTTCTGCACACCTACGTCATCTGTAATTTTGTTCCATATCTTACCTTCGCCAAGCAGCTATCTTGTTTATCTCGGTTTCATTTTGCCTCTTTATTTCATCCGTTCACCTAGTTCTTTTCTTCATAGCTTATTTAACTCTCATTCATCACTTCGTTTCATGTTACTTTTTGTTTAACATCAGATCTCAAAAATTCTCACCTTAGTTTGGTCAGTGATTTCTGCACTCTTTCATCCTTCCCTAACTTTCAGCTTTGTTACATCATTTACAAAGTCCTTATCCCTTTATACACCATTTAGGTCATTTTCACAGTCCTCAAATCATGTGAAGAATTCTTACTCCATATCAACATCCTTTTTATACACAACCGTAGATCACTTCCAGGTTCATTTCTTCATTCCCATGCTATTAATTTCAGTACGACTGTTGTATCTTATCAGTAACATTTATATGTGTGGGTACAGTTCTCCAATTTAAACAGATCATGGCATTGTTGGAGCTGGAGATAGGCGCCTTCACGTGGTGACACCGATATGATTGGTCAGTCGAATTTTCAGTTATAAATTAGGCTACTCACTACCCTCACGAAGATGGTGAATTGTAGAAAACGAGCAGAAGAACCCGCGGGTCGTCACTTTCGTGACGGTCGGGTACAATGGATCATACCGCGGGGCGTCACTTGAGTGACTCTGTGTTATTTTTAATTCCCCCGGGCTTTCAGGTGGTGACTTGTATCATCTATCAGCACTGCCACTGTCCAACAATAGTCAGAGCTGCTAATGTCATCAGTACTCCCATCCATTGTTGACAATTTAGCCATTTTCCTCCATTCTAGACTCCCCTCCCTACCTCCCCTCCATTACCCTCTCGTGACGTCTCCTCAGCCGCTCTGCGCTAAATAAATCTTCCCTGGATTTTTCCACTGTTTTCATCCATTGAAATGAGACCTATGCCTTATTCTTACATATAAAATAAGGCAACTGATAGTGCCATACACCTGGAATTGGCTAATTTTCACTTAGCAACATCCAACCTGCACTTATTCACTTATTTCCCCTGTTTTTTTCCCCCGTGAAATATGCCGTATGAGCTGCTCTCGTAATATAAATGTATATAAGAAAGAAAGGGAGAAGCCTGAGTGATAGTTATATTCACCTGGAACTACCTGATTTATATGTACTGTCTAGATTTCCTACGACTTATTTCTTAGCATATACATTAGCAGCTGACATTTTCAACTCTTGGCTACCGAGATACGTACTGTACATTCAGTTCGCTCTCGTCCTTCATGGGGAAATCACGTCGCAGTCGCGCCCCTCCATTTCTGCCGCTTTTGTGCCCATTATAAAAGGCCCCGTGACCTCTACCCCTACTAAACATCGTGTGGGAAGCGGCAAAGGACTGTAGATGTATACAAGTGTAATAAAGTACTAGAAATAATAAAGTGTGAGTGTGTATATGAGTAAGAAAATGACAGAACACCAGTGGCAAATAAACGGGAGTGGGAGGCTCGTACGTGCTCGTATTTTACATTGCTTTCACAGTGTTTTTTTTTTTTTAGTATGGATTCCACACTACTTGGAAATCATTGAATAGTGCTTCTAGTGATAATATCTGGCAGTGGTATTCAGATTAGGGGATGTCGGGAAGTGTAAAATGGAGACTGTTACCCAACTTCAGAAGTCTCCACAAGTCCTACGGTAGTCGACAAGTGCTAAAAAAAAAAACACCCCAGGAGAAGCTGAAGGCATGTGCCATATTTTAATTATAATAATCTAGGACTAATAACTGATTTTTGTCAAATATTTTTAAAAAGTAAGTCGGAGTGTGAATATCCCCGCGGGAATGGCACGGAAAACCTCTGACAACCCTGCGGTGTATAAAGTAATATAAGCACAGTTTAGGATCTGCACAGATAGCCCTGAGTCAACAGTCACTACACTTACTTCCGACCTGTGATGGGCTGTGGATCACTTGTACAGACTAATGAGACCACCGCTCATATTTCTACTCTGCAGATCGCGTGTACCTGACCCTCCTGGCTCGGGTTTATCTGCCTAACGCCCGTTTACACTAAAGTCCCCCTCTTAGCTCATGTAATCCAAGTGAATATTGGCTGGACCACTTTGAATTATCCCTCCATTTGGTGTACTGTGTCTAGTTGCATATGATTTTGAGTGTGGTGTATATTTAACCTTGAGAGAATATCCTTTGGTGATAATGTTTTAAGTTTCTTCCCGCAGAGTCTAACTGAGACCACGGGATTACTATATTTACGTGTATCTGTAACTTTTGAATTCCCACAGAGTCCAACTGAGACCACGGGATTATTTAGCTATATTCACGTGTATCAGTATCTTTTGAATTCCTGCAGAGTCCAACTGAGACCACGGGGTTACCGTATTCATGTTGCTATGTCTACAGACGCTCCATTAACTCAATGTACCCATTTATTAGTTTATTTGATTACTTTCTCTTTCGGGTTACTCAAACAGATAGCTTACAGATAAAGCAGTACAGAATGTGACCTTTCCTATCCAGTATTTCCTATGAAATTTCCATGTCAGTTTTTCCATGCTGCATGGTGGTTTTTCTCACTTTTTCCTGGGGGGTTCGGGGGTGGGGCGAGCCTTCTTGCTTTACTATCCTTATCCTTCAGCACGTAGAGATAGATCTTGTAGTCATAGCCTTCTCAGTAACAAGCAGCCTCGAAAGGACCAGAAGGTCTGTTGCTGTTTGCTTTCCAATGTTATCCAATGTATACTACTAGAACTAATCTACTACTACTACTACTACTACTACTTATAACAACAACAACTACTACTACTACGATCTGCCCAGTTACTGGGGCACTGCGAAATCAAGACCTGATCATTTCTTCTTTGTAACCTGACACTATGGCATCCTAACATTTTCGTATACCCCGCTCCTCGTTCTACATTTTAACCTAATCAATGCCTTCACCCCGCAATAAAGCCTCATACGGTGTCATAAAATCAATCCATTCCCCAACTTTTCATCGGACTCGCCTAAGAATTGTGTCCCACAACATTTCCGTTGCCTCATCTTCCATATTTACCTCATTTCCGAAGCCTCTCGTATTCTTCTTAATATAATGCTCTCATCCGTATCTTCATTTCCCACATTTAATTCTAGTTAAGACCAGACGATATTAGGCAGGTGGGAATGAATCTTGGAAGACTCTGACAGTTAATTAACCCTATCAAGAATAGATATTACACAGAATTCCAGTTAACATCAGGCTTTTTTAATCGGTGAATCATCAGAACCTGAGAGTTTTGAAACCAAACTCATACCTCCTCTCAGAACCTTGTTTCACACTTCTCTGTATCTCACCTGGACGTCTTCCACTTCCATTATATTCCAGTATTAACCCGTTTTTTGGGCGTTCATAGATTTAGAGAAAGCATATGATAGAATTGATAGGGAAGCTTTGTGGAATGTTTTAAGATTGTATGGGCTTGATGGCAAGTTACTAAAAGGAGTGAAAAGTTTTTATGTAAATAGTAGAGCGTGTGTAAAAGTGGGAAATACTGTGAGTGATTGGTTTCCCTTGAGAGTGGGGCTGTGGCAGGGATGTATGATGTCGCCTTGGTTGTTTAATATTTATATGGATGGTGTTGTAAGGGAGGTGAATGCAAGAGTGTTAGGTGGAGGACTGAGTCTGGTGAATGATGGTAGAGAGTGGAATCTGAAGCAACTGCTGTTTGTGGATGATACTGCACTGGTGGCTGATTCAGAGGAGAGACTGAGACAGTTGGTAGAAGAGTTTGGAAGGGTGTGTGAAAGGAGGAAACTGAAAATAAATGAGAATAAGAGTAAAGTGATGAAGTGTACGAGGTTGGTAGATGGTAGGAGGATGAATATAGTTCTGAATGGTGAGTTGCTTGAGGAGTAGAGTGTTTTAAGTATTTAGGGTCACATGTTGCTGTGGATGGAAGAATAGATGCAGAAGTGAAGTTTAGAATAAATGAAGTTGGAAAGGTGCTGGGAGAAATGAAAAAAGAGTTTAGATGTCGTTCACTTAGAATGGATGTAAAGAGAAGGCTGTATGAGAGTATTGTGGTACCGACAGCATTATATGGGGCTGAAACATGGAATATGAGTGTAGCAGAGAGGAAAAGTTTGAATGTAATGGAGATGAGGTGTCTGAGGAGTATGTGTGGGGTGACGGGTATGGATCGAGTGAGAAATGAAGAAGTGCGAAGGAGAACTGGAATTGTTCGGGAGATGGCTGATCGAGTTGAGCAGAGGGTGTTGCGATGGTTTGGACATATGGAGAGAATGGATAATGAGCAATTGGTGAAAAAGATAACTAGATCTGATGTGAGAGGTGTAAGACTGAGAGGAAGACCACGAATAGGATGGATGGACAGTGAGAAGAGACCATTGGATGCGAGAGGGTTGTCTGTTGAGCAAGGAAAAGTGACTGTGCGTGATATAAATGAATGAAGGGAAATTGTGAATGAATAAATGATGACGTAGCTCTGAGGGGATATTTTCCCGCATTTTGCCTGATCAGCTGATCAGGTCAGGTGCGGGTAAGGGGCTGGGTCCATTATGATGTGGCAGGGGTAAACCAGCTTTCCTGTCGGGCCCTGCTGCGGATATCACTGACTGCACTGTGTAGTTGACCCTAGTGCGGTGTGGTGCAGTGAGGGTCTGTCGCTTCTCCCCTTTGGGGCTAAGATGCGAATGAATGTGTATGAGTGGATGAGTAAATTGGTAGTGTGTTGACCTGTCTCAGCTACCTCCCTTTTCTTGGGGGAAGCAGCCTAGGTATATAGATAGATAGATTAACCTGTCATGACCCAACTGATTTCCAACCTCCGATACCCCCCAGTCCCGAGCATTTTCGGACATTTTATTTTTTGGCTCAAACCTTCGCTTTTGGTGAGAAACATCGAAAATTCATAGAGAAATCGCCATCCTGATGCTATAAGTGGTGCTACAGGTGATGAGTCAGCCTTACGTTTTCCCTTTTTCTCAGGGTACCTGACTAAAGAAAACGAACTATGGAAGGGTTAACTAATTCAAGCCACTTTAAATTACGTATTTATTTATGTATTTGGTACGAATATATGTGTAGTACAAGACCATATTGGTTTTCACACATTTATATAGGCAATAGAAGCATAGTTCAGTCACCAAACACATCCACATATGGCACCTTCCTTTATGACATTACCACCTCATCACTTCTGTTTGTTTCTTGCTCTAGCTTCTTTATTTCTTTGTCCTCCACCTCAGGAATCACTTTCACCATGCATTTCGTCATTGGAGAGACCGTGGGGCAACATACCTTTACTGGCCAGGTTACTGAAAACGGGTGAATTGCCCAGTGTTGGGGGGAGAGGGGGAGGGGGGGTTAGGTGGGGCCAGGCAGTATCCCTGCTTGACAGCAGGTAGAGGAAGGTCTCCCACATATGCCTACCAAAAAACACCCATGAAACTTGAAAATTGTGCAAATTATGACCCTTGCAATTGCGCGACGTACCCGTATGTCGATGGGTGTAGCTGTGATAAAACATTGCGACGTACCCATACGTCGATGGGATTCCTCGGGTTAAATCTACTAATCAGTCTATTCATGGATGTGAATATTATCCTGGGGTTCCAACGACAACAACAATCCCATTCATGGGTCACTGGACGACATACTCTTTAACAGGGAAAAACATTTGTTTCAAAGTGTAAGCAGTTGTTTTGGTGCAGCCAGTGATGATGCATTGAGCGTTATTCTGTATGGTCTGTAGGTGTTGTAGTGGGTGTCAGATACGATGGAGGCCCATGCTGGAGAGGTATACTGTTTGCAGAATCAAAAGAGTGTTTCTTTTTTTTCCCCAAAGTTTCTCACAGAGTGCATTGAATCAGGGACACTGCATCATCATTTCCTATACTATATATTGTTTTTAAAGGTCCAGTATTATATGTCATGCCATGAATCTCACTTGAGGGGATGCTTGCCACTGTTGGTGAAAGATGAGCCCTTTGGGTATTCCATCTGGGAAATTTCACTTTCGCAATAACTTCCCATGAAGAGTGACATGTGTGTGTCTGCCAGATAAGCAGCTAGAAAGCCAGCATTTCATGTTTCTCCCCATGACTGTGCTATAGATTCTGGTGACTGGTGTGCATAAGGTTATAGTATCAAAGGTATCAATAATACCTATTATTGCTGCAAGAAGTGTAGTCAGTGCAGGTCTAGAGAAACTGATACTGCTGGATGTGTGGTGTTGCTGTGTGAGGCTGGTTGGGTCCAGAGCTAGAATGACATTGTGTGAGGAAGGTAGGAGGAGATGACGTGTGATTTTGTTAAGAATTAGGCATTCGTTTATTTTAGACTGTGTTGAATAGTGTTATGGGTACATACAAGGAAGGGTATTTAGGGTTCATGTTTGGCTAAAAATTGTTATGGCCATTCAGTGTTTTCAATGTTAGGACTACTACAATGCACGTAAGAACAGTTGCTGATGTTTGCAAGGGTCTGGATGGTGTGTGTGTTCATAAATATTTGAAGCGTAAGTGTCTGATGCCAATGGCTCTGTGCCTATTGACTTTTATTTCTGTTTTTAATACTGTAACGTGGCTATGCTGAACTAAAGGGAGGTGGTTTGTGGTCGTGTGGAAAGGACTGCCTATGCAAAGAAGATTATTATTCAGATCGACTGCGTGTTCATGTGAGGTTATTTACGATCGCATAGTTATTCACAAGTATGTATTGGGTGTCGGAGATGAAGCGGCGTGAGTTGTTCGTGATGTAGTGATGATGTTTAATGTTCATGTGAGGTTATTTACGATCGCAGAGTTATTCACAAGTATGTTTGCTGGTTCCCTGTGAGAAGGGATGTATTGGGTGTTGGAGATGATGTTTAATGTTTTAATGTTTTGCTGGGTCGCAAGGGATCTGTGGAGTGGGAGAGTATTGTATATGGAACTCTCTCTCTCTCTCTCTCTCTCACACACACACACACACACAGAAAGCTTTCATAACTGAACATTCCGCCAATCTTCTTTGGTCCAGTAATTGTATTTCTGCACCTACGGAAACTAGAAGTGACATCTATTTCTTCAGCCTTTAAATCTTTGTCTCTTGCGTCACAATCCTTGTGAGCATCTTTTTTACTTTCCCAGAATAAATAAACATCATCTCTTGGAATAGTTTTCCTCTTATGATCACAATGTCCTTTGCATTTTGGAGAAAAGGATCCTGTCTACTTTTTTGACTTGACGACACGGCTGCAAGTTGAGAGACTGACGCCAACTAATTTTGCTATATCTCTGTAGGTCTTTGATGTGTATTTGGGTAGTGTAAAGTTCTTACTCTGTTTCCTGGGAGTCACACCTATCTCGAGCAACGGCCGCTTCAGAACTGAGCTGCTACTGAAACAGGTAAAATAAGATAATGCAATACCGACTGACAGTAAATGCACTGATGCCACCAGACCACGTTTGATTTTCGATTAGACGATGGCTTAATGGGATATGGAATGGGATTAGATTGAAATGAGTGCATTTTTTTTTTTCAATTAATGTGCCCGAGTGAGTATAATACCTCAGATTTCTGGCTCTGTCTGAGGTATTATGCTGAAAGAGCTGAAGGCGACCCACAAGACCCTTTCCTATAATCTTTCCTACATTACAGACACAGTAAGAGACCAACAAAGACAGGCTATTATAACCAACAGAGCAAATCTTGCCCATCTCCTGACACACGACCATAAATGTACTTACATTCATCATTCACAGCGTGCATGGTCGGATGAAAAGATAGGAAAAGCATAGATCAATGGTGGTCTCATTCACGTTGACCTCAACATAATAGAAAACAAATTACACACACACACACACACACACACACACACACACACACACACAGGTGTTTGGTTTGTAGGAGGATTGTTGGGCCTTGATAGCAGGCTGTGAAGCCTATGCCTTGAGTCGGACACATAAAAACACACACACACACACACAACTACATACATACAGACAGAGAGGACTCCAATGGGCCAAGGTACCCAAAGCGGTTTTGACAAAACATAGCAAGGGACACTTCAAAGGCAACAGGAAATTTCAAAGGGTCCCCACAACGTTTACCCTGACGTTTGGAATGTTGGTGATCAGAAAAGATGTGTGTGTGTGTGTGTGTGTGTAAGAAAACCAGTAGCTGTGTGTATGAGATTCCATTTGCACTGGTTCTGAGTGTGACTGTGTTCATGACTGACTCTTTTTTGATAGTACCTTAATGTGTCAGTGTATACAGTTTTTATGTAATAGGAAGATTGTTGGATGTGAGCGTTTTGAGAGGGGAGGGTGGAGGTATGTTTGACCACTACCTGGTGGATTGAAAGTTGGGAGTAGGTAACAGATGGGTGAGAGCTAGGAGAGTTAGGTGTGGCAGGGAGGTTTCGAAAGTGTGTGAGTTGGATAAAAGAGAGAAAATGATAGAGTATCAAGAGAAATTGAAATATGAGTGGAACACAGTGAAAGATCGGGAGAGTGGCAGTGTGGAGGATTAATGGCAGTTGTTTAAGAGTGCTGTGGTGGGGCATGCAGAAGAGGTGTGCGGTGTGAGACGAGTGGATGGTGGTGTAAGAAAGGGAAGTGAATGGTGGTGTGAGGAAGTAAGAGGATGTTAGTATGGCTGTGGCTGAGAAGAGATGTGCAAATGAAGTGTGGCTGCAGAGGAAGGATGGGGTGTCATATGAGAGGCATATTGAAAAGAGAGGGCGAAAAGGGCTGTGCTTGATGTGAAAATGCCAGCAAATGAGAGATTGGGTAAACGGTTGACTGAGAATTTTCAATAGAGTAAGTAAATGTTTTGGAAGGAGGTGAAGAGGATGGGAAAGGGAAAGTCTGAGAAGGAAGGGAGAGTAAAAGCAGAGGATGGAAGGATGATAATTGAGATGGATGCAGTAAGGAAGGGATGGGCGGAGTATTTTGAAAGATTGTTTAGTGGGTAATTGTGGTGCTCCAATTTATGGCACCTGGTGATTTTGTGGGTAACTGATGTGCTCCAATCGTATTGAGCCGGTGAAGGTTTATATCCAAAGGGTTGTTAGAGTTATTGCTCACATAATGCCACTCAGGGATGAGTGAGGCTGGTCGCTCTCATCTCAATGTCAGGACCAACTTGCCTAGTCCTGGGCTCCTGCGTTCCTCATGGGGCAACGTAGGATTGGATGAGAGACAGATAGATAGACTTCTTTAGGTTATGGTAGTTGCCGTTTTTGTAGTTTAGGCCCTTTTTTGCAAGTCTCATTATTGTTAACTATGTCTTTATGCAATCTTTATGTTGCAATTTAATACGGCATGGTCGCTTTTGCCGAGTGGAGGGTGATACATTATATTGTCAATATCATTTTCTTGCCTGATAAATATAAGATCTAGAACTGGTGGATCATCAAGACTTCTGGTGTTTTCTTTATATGTTGTGTTAGGAAATACTCCTGCACAAGATCCAGGAGCTTTTGATCTCAACTGTTTTCATGACTTCTTACATCTAGAGTATTTCAGTTTAAAATCTCCAGTTAATATAATTCTTTCAGATTTCTCTTCCATTCTATGTGGTAATACTCTTAACTTTGAATTTTACTCTCTTCCAGGTCTTCATATTCTCCCAAGTGTTTGTTTTGGGTGGCATGTATAATTTTGCCACAGTTACCTTCCCTTCAGATGTGTTACTCTCTACTTGTGAGGGTATATTTAGTTTTATTTCTTTGACTGCAGATTTTTCTTTGTTAACCCTTTCGCGCACGGTAAGTTTTATTAAGTTTCACGGCTCACGATTTTACTCCCCCGCGCGCTCCACTGGCAGCCCGCGGTACGCAAATTACACCTATTCTCGCTTCATTTTCGCCACCCAAACCTCAAAATGTTGCCCTGAAACTCACATCATCTTATTCGCCGATGTTTGTTCTAGCTGATAAGCCAAAAGAAAAATCATAAAAATACGAATGAAAGTACACTAGGCCGCCGTGAATAAACATTTTGGAACGTTGATCTCACTTCCCAACACCGTCGTTCGAGTGTTTTCCATCATACAGAAAAATGTTATTATAAGTTTTGATAGAAAATTTCATTGGCTTTCTAATGAGGTATGTCCGGTTGTGATACGATTTGTAGTTTTCGAGGAAATGGCCAAAAACTAAAAGCCATTTTTGTAAAAAAAAAAAAAAGATTTTTGTTCAGGGAGGTATACTGCAGAAGTTTTCTCGCACACCTTGTGTTTTTATTACATAATCTTATGCAGAATTTCATAAGCTTTCTCCTGATACCTTTGTGTTTTGATACGCCTCATAGTTTCCGAGTAAATCGCAAAAAACTACAGGGTACTCGCGGCCGCGGTGCACTTTCGTCATGGGCGCACAATAACCGCCTACGTAACCACAACTTTTCATTAGAGAAATTACATAGTTATGTCCTGTACATACGTAGAATTCACTGATCTTTATCATGGTTCTTACAGGAAATTGGTACGTTCGATAATTTTGGAGTAAATGGACGACAAAGATAGAACACTTCATCACCCGCAAGCGAGATAAAAACGCTCAATTTCCCCTGCCTCAGGAATACTTACATATTTTCGCTCGTTACGTTTTATTACTATTTACTCAAATTATACACGTGAAATATCATAAGCTCTGACAGTGTTCTCAGTAACTCGACATTTCCACTAGTCTTTTTGCTAGGTACTGATACTAAAGCTGAACTTTCTTCCATCTCATATATGTATATGTAAAAAACAATACTTATTTGTGAAAAAAATATAGAAATGTAGAAACAGGTCAATGTACAAATAAAAAAAATATGGATACTCACTTGCTCCAGAGGTGCTGAGCTGCTGGCAGGAACTTGAAGGGATTGAAGATGAGTTAGGTAGTGTGTGTGAGTTGTGTGTGTGTGCGTGGGTGCGTGAGTGAATGTGAGGGTGTGTGTGTGTATGTGTGTGTGTGTGGCGTATTCTCTGTTCCTTGCACCACGTTTGCCTAACACATGCGATGCACACAACAGATTTCTCCACGAACATTTGCTGCACGACATACGTATATAGTCCTATGTTCAATAGACACAATCACTTCACAGTATAGTCAAAAGCACTGTACAGTCACAATATTTCAATAATGGCTTCAGCCTCGGGTGGGAGGGGGAAAAATGGCTGATTTAAAGGGACAACACAACACAGCACAACCCAGCTGTCTGGCTGCTAGTGGAGCACTGAAGCGTGTCATTGCAGTGTTGCCAAAGTCTTACCTCGGGAAAGACACGTGGCTGCTAGAATGCTACAAAATTTGACGCAAAACGACCGAAAACTTATTTTTTGGTTATTTTTTTTCGCGTTTTCATGCGATTTGAGGTCCTGTGCTTTAGCACACCACACCATATGTAACGCAAATCGCGGTACCGTGCGCGAAAGGGTTAAGATTATAATTCCTCCACCTTATCTTAAATTTCTGTCTCTTCTCCATATATTGTATGCCTCTATGTTTAGGGTATCATTTGATATCTTTGGCGTTATTTATTTATTTTATTTTTTTCATTTAGGCAGATAATACATGGTTCCTTCTCTGATATAGTCTTTCGTCTCTAATAATTTAAACAGCATTCCATCTACATTTTAGTACTTCAACTTAATCATCTTGTTTACATACTTACCATAGCTTGAGTCTACTAACTTCCTTCTTTTTAACCACTGCTGGTTATGTACCACTTTCGTACCTGCAAAAGAAAAAAAAAAACTCTTCCCCTCCTCTGATCTTTCCTCGTTCTTTGTTTTTGCTTCCTTCCTCTTCTCCTTTAGTGTTCCCAGTTCCTCTTTAGTTAGGCATTTTTTATCCATACTTTTTAAAATTCCGCTTTTTCCATGAGTTTGTTTGCATTATTTAGTGTTTCCTCCACAGTGTTCACACTCAGGAAGGTTACTTCCAGGGGCCTTAACTTATTTCTCTCATATTTCCCTAGCCTTTTGTGTTCCTCTGTGTCTTTATCACAGATGTCTTCTGATACTTCCTTCAATATGTTCATTATATTTGCCATCTCTATTTCTTATTTCTTCTTCATCTATATCAGTGATTACTGTATATTTGATATCTGCTGAATCTTTGGCCAGTTTTCGATTGTTTTAAATGATTTCTTTCACTTCCTTTCTAATAATTTTTTCTTTGACTTTTGTTTCCTAGTCCTTCCTTACTATCACCATTTCAGCATACGTAGTGTGTACTTCATCTTTGCATTTCTCATTTCGTTCTCCTGGGTTATTTTCTCTTCAGTATCACTGCTTTGGTCTATCAGACTGCTTGCTTGCTTAACTGTCTCTGTATCAATTCTAAACTCCATAATCCACTTATTGTTGACAACTGTACTCACCATTTCACTAGACTTCCTTCTAGGTGAACCCACCTCAACTGACCGCTCATCTGTGGTGTCCTTTAAGCTTAATTACTTTGCTATTTTTTCATTTTCTTCGTTCTGCATGTGTGATTCTTTCTTGATTTCACCTATTTCACTTTGAAAAGTTTTCTCCAGTTTATTCACTTTCTCAACTAATTTATTATATGTTTCAATTTCAACCAGTTTTGGGTAGAAATCATCCTGTTTTCTACCTTCATCTCTTCTCCTAACTCCTTCCATATTCACTTTACTAAAGATGGCGTTCATCTTGCGGTAATTCTCACTTGGAAAGATAACTTCTACGTTCAAGTTTGCATCTCCCTGCTACCCGCCTGGTAACAGACGACACCCATCTTATGATGCGTTGTCTCAGCAGATTGTTGCACTACTTGGATTTATTCTATTATTTGGACAATAGTTTTACTTAAACTTCCTCTACTGTATTAGAACATCACTTAATTTAACCTAGTACAGAGCTTGACTCATATAAAGATACTATTTAGGTTTGGCCAGTTGTGGCCAAAGGTGACCAGTGCAGAGCGGTGACAGACGTCCTTCCTCTCTCCCTCACTCTCAGTTGGTTCAGTTGTGTAGTAGCGATGGTTGTAGTTGTGGTAGCAGTGTTGAAATGGTGTACTAGTGGCAATGTATTAGTGTAATAACGATGGCTTTAGATGCAATGGTGATGGCTGTAGGGTTAAGTGGTGTAGTGCCAGTGGTGGGTGATGACTTACGACGTCATTCTCGCTGGGAATCACTGACTCAAAGCCTGGCTGTTTATGTTCCCATCCTCTTCTCTCCTACTTTCCATTTCCCTTCCCCATGCTCTTACCCACCCATATCGCTTTCTTCCTTCCACTGCATATTGCTACCACATCAGTCTCCCCCCCTTTTGCTCCTTTCCACTTTCACTCATTTCTCCTCCCATTCTCTCTCTACTCCCCATGCGTCCTCTCCTCCCACCAGCTCATTTCACCTTTTTAGTTGTGGAGATGAGGTCTTGAAATTTGCAGAATATGTACTATGTCATGTGCAGGAGGAATAGAGATTTTTTCATATCTGCAACTAATGGAACTATTATCCTCTTCATCACGAATGTGTATTTTTTTTTTTCCAATCAGCCTGTTACTAGATGTGCATATGCAGCTTTGGAAAGACACCCAGTAAGGCATATGCCCGTCATGTCCCGAACGATTTTCCACCACTGACCCCCCCGAATCCCGACCAGTTTGGGAATTTATTTATTTATTTTTGGCTCAAACCTCTGCTTTTGGTGAGAGACATCGAATATTCATAGAGAAATCGCCCTCCTGAGCTTATAAATGTGCAAACGATGGGCCTTGCAACTGACTGACGTACGATGGACGTCGGTGGGTCTCAGCATGAAAAAAAAAAAAATTGTGACGTGCATCATACGTCGGGGGGACGGGACGGGTTAAGCAGTTCTCTGTCACTCTGCATAGTTTGTCGCTCTTTGTTCACAGCTACCACACCTTCTCTCATAATCAGAGAACTGAATCACTGAAATCGTGCTCTGTCTGAGGCTCAACGATCTAATACAAAAGAGGAAAATCTTTGCCAGTTGAAAACTTAATTATTGTTAACGAGGCCTTTTATCCTCTTTTTTAACACATGAATATCTCTTTCTTCCTGATGACAAATGCATTTCTTCGGTAGTGAAGCAAACCATCCTGTTAAAATTCTATGAAACTGTCAGCCACTGGATGTAATTACTTCTCTGTCTTATCATTTCTTCGTCTTATTCATTCTTTTCCTCAAGGCAAACATATCTTTCTCATGACACTATATACATTCATCTTTATCTGGAGACTTAAAACCTTAATTGCATTCTTTATTACCAGACCCGTAAGGTTCATTTACTCTTTGACTGCTAACGTATAACAATATTTCTTTTATCTAAAGAGTTATGACCTTCAGTCTTTTCTCAGAGGATATAGCGTTCATTCAACTCCTTGCGAATAAGTAACCTTTTGTTTACTTATAAGCAAATAACATTCGATTCACTCTTTATATTCATTTTTGCAGTTTTGTTCTTTATCTTTTTTTTTTTTAATGCAAGGAAGAAGGAACCAAAGGCCATGGGCTGCATACTGTTCCTTCCAAGAAAAAGTAAAAACAATACAAAAGAGAGCCAAATTCAAGATCCATTCATTTCGAGATGCCTGGACACACTGCGTTTGAAAGACTGGAGATCATAGGAAGCAGGGAATACAGACAGAGGGAGACAGTTTCAGAGTTGACCAGTTGCATAAATGAAGGACTGGGAGTAACGGTTAACTCTTGCATTTGAGAGTTGGACAGAAAAGGGATGAGAGTTTGTTGCTAGACGGGTACTTCGTGCCCGCCGTAGAGGTGGAGGGATGCAAGCAGACTGGTGGATCCCTGACTGGTGGATGCCATGCAGACTGAAAAATTGTCCTAATCCAACCTCCTGACGTATAAATATGCTATGTGTTTGTGGCAAATATCTATAAACAGACCTCTCTTTGTCCTTGTTGAGAGTCACTGAACACAAAATTTAGCCTACCTTAAATAACAAATTTAACACAGTTCGAAACACCTTAAATATATTTGAAACATTATTATTTCGTGCTATGAAATCAGAAAGGGAAACTGTGGCCCAATCGGGGCTTGGATTCTTACGGCTGAAATATGCGCAAGTCGTGTTTCCACCTTTATCCGAGTCCGTGCACGTGAGTCTTTACTTAAACCCATCCTTTTTTCCCCTCGGCCTGGCATCGTTTCTTGGTGAAAGCTTTATGAGCGGTATTAATGGCTCCATTCTTGTTTATAGGAAAATATCTTGAGTGGGATTATTTGGGTGGCGTGCTCGGAATTTTGAGCGCGGATGTTTTGGCTAGTGTTAGTCCAGGGTTATTGCTCCGGGTTTTACTGATTCCCTCTTTATTTTCACCTCTTCGGCTTGATTAGCTTCATTGCCGGAGTTCACAATTGTTTCTGTACCCGGTATTTCTTCATGTGACTACCAGTAAAACGAATCCTTCCTTAAGTAATTTTATGGAAATTCCATCAGATACGCGTTAGAAACAACCTCATCACTACGATGATGCTTCTTATATTTTTGAAAATTTAATCTTGCTATGTTCAGATGATTATTTTTCATCAGCTTAACACACATCTTTCGAATCTCTGTTGGAAACAATCATATCATTTATATGATTCCTCTCTCTTTATACTTGCAACTTTCAAATGCTTATACCGAACATAGGGAACATTTCTCTTACTGAAGGGGTTAACTCTACTGAATTTATAAGAATCTGCTTATACTTAAATATGTGGTAATGTTTATTTCTATGTGTGTGTGAAAGCTCGGACGGTTTTCTGATAGCCCTCGGTTTGACGAAAAAGTGCCCGACCTTTAGCTGGTTAAGAAAAAAAAAAAGCTTTGAGTTCAGACTGTAATCCCCTTCAAAGTATGCCCCTTGGGACTTAACACACTTGGCCCAGCGGTCCTTCCGATGCTGGAAACATTTGGCATCGTCAGTTTTGGAATCACCAACAAGATCTTTGTCGCATTAGCCTTAATCTCAAATTTGTTTTCAAATTTCGAACCCTTCAGCAGCATATCCAGTACAGGAAAGAGCCAAATATCACAGGGAACCTTTTCAGGAGAGCAGCCAGACCTTTGCGATTCAGTATCTGTTCAAAAAATCCCGTATGAGATGGGATGAGTGAGGAGGAGCATTGTCATAGTGAGATTGTTAGTCCTCCGTCTCCCACAATCTCATCTCTAGCGATGCATTACATTCCATAGGCGGTCAAGAACTCCCAGGTGGTACTCTTTCTAGACTGTGTAGCTTTATGAAGCGTACTCATAATGGACAGCACCCTGGTCAGCATAAGCTTCTCCTTGCTCCAAACCTGTCGTGTCTTCTTTGGCCATACCTTCATCTCCTAAAACCTGGAGAATCTTCCTGATGCTTTCAGATTGCGTGTCATCAACATTTTGACAAAATTTGATGTAACAACATTGCTCAGTTTACTCGGTCATCGCGGCATTAAAAATGCACGAAGCCAGAATAACATGTCCTCAAACACATGCTACTAAGCAGCGACAAGACATTCGCACAAAGGTTTAAGGTCATGCTCATTTGAACTCCATCCCTTTGATCCTATTGGTTTACGATTTAAAAAATATGAATGGATACTTTTCGATCAGACCTCGTGTTATGCTGGCTGAATACTTGCTGATTGACAGGTGTGCCGGTGCGACGGAGGTGTGTGGTCGACGAAATTCCTTCAGCCACCATACATTCTCTGATTTCCTAAAAGCATATATACGGTGTTCCGGGACGCGATGTACTTACTTCATGAAGTAATTCTTGAGTTCAGATGAGTATAAAAGAAAGCAAACAGCAACAGACCTGTTCGTCCTTTCGTGGCTGTTTGGTATTTGGAAAGTTGTAACTAACAAAAACTATTCTACCAGTTAAAGACAAGGATAGAAAAGCTGGAAGGCTCCCCCCCCCATCACCAAATTCTCCAGCCGAAGTCGGCAGGAAACAGTGAAAATCACTATCGCGCATCATAGCAAAACCGCCATGGAAATTTCATAGGAAAGAGGGAAAGGAAATCTTATTCTACACTATCATTCTTTTTTTTTAATGCAAGGGAGAAAGAAACAAATGCCAGGAGCCCGCAAACCGTTGCTTAAGAAAATAAAAAAATAAAAAGAGAGAGCCAAATTCAAGATCCGTTCATGTCGAGATGCCTGGACACACTGCATTTGAAAGACTGGTGATCATAGGAAGTAGGAAATGCTGACAAAGTAGAGAGGTGCAAGCAGATAGTTCAGAGGGGCAGTGACCATTGAAGTAGTTGCGACTGAAAAGAAACATAGATGCAACTGCGCAGCGAACAGACAGAGACTGAAGGGAGACAGTATTAGGAGGAGAGTTACTGAGACGAAAAGCCTTACGGCCGTAGTCTTAAACTGTGGGAAGGGGTTCACCTTGCCCTATCCGTCTCTTTTGGCAGTCTTAAAAGGATAGCGTTCCCTTAAGAACAGGAAAGGATTACCTTGGCATAGTGTATTGGTCCAGTACACTATACTGAGGTAATCCTCTCCCGTTCCCAAGCGAACTCTATCCTTTTAAGACTGCCAAAAGATACTGATAGGGCAAGGTGAACCCCTTCCCACAGTTTAAGACTAAGGCCCTTTGACTCCATCTACCTGAAAAAAGAATGTACTATTGGCCACAGAAGTTCCGTTCCTTTCATGGTGGGGGATTTGATGAATGTGGCAACGTGGCATTCTCCCCCTCTACATCCCCTCCCTCATTCCCTCTCCCCAGATAGCTTCTGAGGTTTATGAAGCGTGTTGTGAAGCATCTGAACGTCTGGAGTTTACTGATGTTACTCGATATGATGGATATAATATACTATGCTTGTTGCTAATGAATATTTGCTACTTTAATGGCTGTATTCATTTCTGCAGGAGTTATTGGAATTTATAAATGTGTCATCCCATTATCATCAAGTCACAGTGAGCTAATATATCTATTCTGGCATCATCCAAATACTAAAATGTCTGGTGTCATTGTTCCGACATACTTCCAGTCTTATTAACGGCTACACTCTTAAAATCTCCTTAGGCCGACCAGTGTTACGAACAGGTTTATATGTTCTTTTTTCCTCATCCATTCATTCATCTATGCATTCATCAAAGTCGAAAGAGTAAGAGCAAGAGGTTTATAGTAGGAAATATAGAATACACAAAGGCCTATGAAAGTGATATCCACAATAGAAACAATGACTGGCAGTATCCAAGGGTGAACATACTATATGAAGTAATATTTTAATAACCATGAGACAAGATTAGCTGACAGAACATTTACAACCAGATAATGAGATTGTGTCGATAATATTGGTGATATGGCAGCCCTATCACAAACTAGGGATCATCCATAAAATCCCTAACTACATCAGTACAAACTGTGTAATCTTTTACCGTTCTTCCTTTCTACGTTTTTCTGTAATAGCAGTATACATTAGAATAGGACCACTGATGAGGAGGGATCCAGTAATGGAGACATTATGTGAACGGATGTGTCAATCAGAACCCATGTATGAAACAGCATCAGAAGTGTGACTGGAAGGAAGCATAATAATACGGCTTCATCTAACAGGGGTGGAGGATGAGACGGGTCACATAGGTAATGATAAAAGGCAAATAATGACTGAACACTGATGAGTGTGAAATACTCTACAGACGAAAGGAGAGAGAACCACGACGATAACATGTCGAAGGACAAGGATAAACGAGGAAAGGCAAAGTGAGAGGGCGAAGGATAGGGAGACGGAAACCAGGTAAACATCATTTACTCTAAATTAGTTCATCATATCTATAGATTTATCCGTAGTGGTAGTCCTTATCTCTATAATATATATTATTGTATACGGTATTATAAAAATAATACACACCATTTTGCATAGAGAGAGAGAGAGAGAGAGAGAGAGAGAGAGAGAGAGAGAGAGA
>JAGKTI010011816.1:0-25653 GCA_018397915.1 Birgus latro | reverse complement strand
TGCATCAGACGCAAATAGACCATCCAGCTTCGTCCTTGGAATCTTCTGTCAAATTTAGAAGAGAGGACGAGAGTGTTAGTGTGTGTGCGCACGCACACATCTAAGTCACGAGTGATGACGTCATCGGAGGGTTCCTGTGGTTTGCTACTGGGAGCCTTGGGAGTTCACGTCGTGAAGCCGGTGAGCGTGGTTGTCTAGTTCCAACACTAGATATCATCACTTTTGTTTTATCTGCATTTACACTTAAGCCCTTGTGCCCCATACCATCTCTCCACATCCTAAATCTTTCCTCCACATCCCTTTCATTCTCCGCAATCAACACCAAATCATCAGCATACAATATCTCCCATGGGAGTCCATTTCTGAAGTCACATGAGATGGCTTCAAGTACCATGATAAACAACAAGGGACTCAAAACTAACCCCTGATGCACACCAACATTCACAGAAAACTCATCATTCAAAGCTCCATTCACTCTTACCTGGGTGTGAGCACCCACGTACATGGCCATAACCACCCTAACCAGCCACTCTTCCAACCCTAGCTTTCTCATTGCCCACTTCACCACATCTCTTGGGACTCTGTCAAAGGCCTTTGCTAAATCAACAAAAACAAAGTACAGTTCCCTTTTCTATCTATCCATCTATTGCCAGACACCTTAATCCCATAGGGGATGGCCACAAACAAATCGCCTCCATGTCGCCCTGTCCCCTGCCATATCACTGTTCTGCTCCCAGCTCACACCCCCCTCTCTCACATACCTCTCCACTCCATCTCTCCATCTCATCCTTGGCCTTCCCCTTCCTCCCCCCACCTCCACCTCATTCATTCACATACACTCTCCTCATCAGTTTCTCAAACCACCTCAATGTGTTTCTTCTAACTCTTCCTACCACAACCACATCTACACCACAATGCTCCTTCACTTCCTCATTTGTCAGTCTGTCTCTCCATGTGACTAAACATGCTTCTTTCAAATAACTCATTTCCACTGCTCTCACTCTAGACTTATGTCCCTCCAACAATGTCCAAGCTTCACTTTCATACTGGTATCACAATACTGACATGCAGTAACTTTTCACTTCTGTGCTCACTTTGTATCTTATCACTGCTTTCAAGAAAGCTGATGAACAATGAATATGGCATCAGTGGTCCCCCTGCCTGGCATAAACTCAACTGCATTTCATCAATATTCACTCTCTCTAATTGTACCTTCTACAACTCTCTTCATTACCTTCTTTATCTGGTCTAAAATCTTCATATCTCTATAATTTCCTCTTTCCAGGGCATCACCCTTCCCCTTGTACACATTTACAATTTCACCCTTCAGCCATTCATCTGGGACAACACACTCATACAGTATACATTCGTGTTTATCAGGTCAGTGACTAACCCCACTCCTATATCTCCTGAGGCTTTCAGCATTTCAGCAGTCAACCCAGACACAGTTGCTGCCTTCCTCACCCGCATCCTGCCTATTGCCTCACTCACAGTAGCAGCGTCAATCAAAGGCCAAGGGCCAAACACCGGATCAGCGGGCTCCAAGCCTTCCCTATCCCAGTCAAACTCCTCATTCAACAACCGGCTATAATGCTCTCTCCATGCATCTTTAATATCCTCACTGTTCACCACTACCCTTCCATCATCATTCTTCACACACTGCTCACCTACAATGTCCCGATTATCCCTCTTCACCTGATTTGCCACCCTAAAAATCATATTTTTCCTTTCTCCATGATTTAGATTATCAAGTAAAAGTCTGTGACTCAGACTTCGCCCTGTATACCTCTCTTCTAGCCCTGTGCTTGGCAGCCAAGTACTCCTCCCTGTTACCACCCTTCTTCCATTCCTGGAAAAGCCTTCTTTTCTCCTTAACTGTGGCTTCCACACCCTCATCCCACCACAAAGTTACTTTATGTCTTGGTGGGCCTCTTGTCCAACCACATATTGCATCGGTAACTCTCAAGAGATCGTTCTTAAGGGACCTATACTGTTCATTAATGCCTCTTAATAGCCTATAATTTGTGTAATTGTGTGATTATTATAAAGTTGACTGAATATATCTGGTATTAGTCTTTTCTTGATAAACCCACACTCACACATTTTACCCACTTTAGTATTTTACTCTGGCTGACATTACAGGCATACCTTTTACCAATATAGAGTAATGAGAGATGGAGGTAATGAAATGTTTCTAACCTGTAGCCACAAGCGGTTTCTCCAAAGTCTACCAAAGCTCCTGCAGGTATGAATTAAAAAATGAGTCGTGTTTCGTGAATAACTGTGTAAATGTGTGTGTGTGTGTGTGTTTAGGCAGTTATACATGTAGCAGGAAAATCATGGCTTGTGCCGAGCCTGTACCCTGCAATCGTTCTGGCAAATCCTTCGGGCATAGCGATCGAAGATTCACATATTCTTGCACCTCAATGACACGCTGATAAGGACTAAATAAACGTATCTTTATTTATCGCTGTTCAGGAGATATTAGCTAAATTCATTACAACTATAACTGCCATTACAACCACCACCATTAGTGTCTCGACCCGTTTCCCAACTGAAGATGGGGCGATGTATGGTCCACAGAGCATAAAGAAAACAGGCATAAATATCACACAGTATTCTATTAAACTGTTAACTTTTCACATGTATTATTATTTTTGGTTTCGTGGTGATTCTACCTTGATTTTAGGTGCTTAAGTACATTAAGGTGGTTTGGCCATGTAGGGAGGATGGAGAGTGAGAGACTGACGAGGAGAGTGTACGTGAGTGAGGAGGAGGGAGGGAAAGGGAGGGGGAGGTCAAGGATGAGATGGAGGGATGGAGTGGAGAGGTATATGAGAGAGGGGAGTGTGAGCTAGGGGGATGGAGAGTGAGAGACTGACGAGGATAGTGTACGTGAGTGAGGTGGAGGGGGAGAGAGGGAGGGGGAGGCCAAGGATGAGATGGAGGGATGGAAAGGAGAGGTATATGAGAGAAGGGGGTGTGAGCTGGGAGCAGGGCAGTGAAATGGCGGGGGACAAAGCGACATGGAGGCGATTTGTCTGTGGCCACCCCTTACGGGTTTAAGGCGTCTGGCAATAGATAGGTAGACAGACAGATAGATGGATAGAAAATAGATTCAGTCGGGCTGCAGTGAAAGCTTGCATCATTCGTAAGGGCTCTCAACAGACCAGAAATTTTTGACCGAAAGTGTAACTTGTACCGAGCGGAATATTACAGGTGTAATGTGGTGTAGGTGTACTGAAAGGAGTGCTACAGGTATGGTGTGGTGTGGTGAAGGTGTAACAATACCTCTCCTGTAAGAAGTAAAGGAGTGGATTAGGCTTACGGAGGATACCACTCAAGGAAAAACAAATCGCGCCAAAAGTAACTTCTGTGTAGTTAAAAAAAAAAAAAAAATCTCTCTACAGTTTCCTATATATATGTTATTTCAACGAGAAATTAGTCGTTCGACAGTTATTGATGGACAACTAAGTGCGAGAACGAATTGATTTTCGGTCACGAACGTCTTCCAATTTGTGCCTTGTTTACGCAAAAACTATGATATTTACGGCAAAAATGCATGGAGACAATAATACGCAAAATTCTATTATCTATAATTTTATCTCTATACAATTTTCCCATACGATGCACCGTTTCTCAGAAAAAACTGAAAATGTAAGAATTACCCTAATTGGGGAGTTTTCACCAAAAAAATGGGGGTTGTCGAACGGAGGGGAATTCTTTTGATCTTTGTATGGCCCTCAGGAGTATCTGTGCAAAATTTAAAAACCTTATAATTTTTTTTCTCGGCTATTTGCTGTTTTTTTTTTAAGCTAATTTGACTGGAATATTTCATTATGTTCACGTCTACTTCCTGTCAGTTCATTGCTACTGAACGTCGGCGTGTCGGTTGCTGCCCACGATTTTCTCTACAGTTTTGCCTCTGGCGGATGTACTGGTGTTTTCAGTATTCCTAGAACACATCTTCATTCATCGAGGTAAGGAAATCATGTGTATTCTGTGTGTGTGTGGGGGGCGGGGGAGGGCTGTTTCTAACCTCTTCATTACGACGCCTTCATCCTAAACTGAACAAAATCGTCTGCCAAAGGCGACAGAATGTCTGTCAGTGCTTCGTCAATCGTAATCACCGCGAGAGGGCAGCACCTCCTGGGACTTTCCTCCACCACCACGTAACCTTCCTGTGATCGCCGCGAGATGGCAGCACTATACAGAGATACTCAAAAAATACAAACGCTGAGGCCTATTGTCTCTTATTCCGGATTAATGTAGAGATTAAATTATAAAGAGGTGTTGCAAAGCCTATACTACTTAGTAGGAGGCTAGAAGTTGCATTCCCTATGTTCATAACACTCGACATCGGTGAATTACCCATCTCTCCGGCCTTACAGAGGTGACTGAAGTCCATGCAAGAATTATGTAAACAGAAAATATGCTACATCCAGCAAAATGAAATTTGGCCAATTATTGCTAAAACTGCAAATACACATACCTTCCAATAAATTCTACAACCAGTCACCGTCCTCACTGTACCAAGGTTTTATGCCGTAAAAAATGATTTAAAGATTAATTAGTGTAAAGGCATTTTGCGGGAGAGCTGCACCAGTTTTACATATGCAAGAGTTCCACTATTTATATTATTTCTTAAACGAGAAAAGCAGTTATGTACTTCTTATAACATATATAATATAGCCAACAATTAGTGTCCGCAATAGGTCAAGGGTTTTGTGCAGTATCACTTCATTATATGTAAAAATAAGTTGCTTAAAAAATTCAACTCTGCTTAAACCACCGATGTTAGCGAGCCGAGAAGTTGCCAGACATTAATATTATTATTTTGGAATGATTTCGGTGCTATTCAAATGTACTTAAAGGAGAGATCATTCTAGCTTTTCTATACCATAATGCTCAGTCACACTAGCATGCTTTTTTTTTGTCCAGAAGTTCAAATATACTAGCTTTTCGTGAATCAAAATACATACAAGTACTACCATATGGCAATACGAGTCGGCGGAGGGTGCAATCAAAACACACAGCCTCGAAGTTCATTATTTCGACATATTTCCGCTTGCTTACTGTACGTTAATGCCTCTACAGTGTGTGATGATGAGGTAAGACATACATAAACGCTTCTGTCATGAGTTAGATGTCAGTTTGAAGTGATTTAGGCCACAAATAGAGATTGTTGTCACTTCATTCGTCTTCTCACCTTGTTTACGGTTTCATTCATAATTGGGGAAAGCCCCAGGAATTGATGGATTGTGTGGTGAAATGCTGAAGCATGGGGGAGAGATAGTAATAGAATGGATGTGGAAGGTGTGCAGATTGGCTTGGGAGGAGGGTAGAGTCCTGGAGGATTGGAAGTCAGGTATAATTATTCCTCTGTACAAAGGAAAAGGGGAAAAAGCAGTGTGTGGTAATCATAGGGGCATTTGCCTTCTCAGTGTAATAGGAAAAGTATATGGTAGGATACTTATTGACAGAGTTAGGGAAATTACTGAGGAATTAGTTGGAGAAGAACAAGGAGGTTTTAGGAAGGGAAAAGGTTGTGTAGACCAGATATTCATTCTTAGATCCTTAGTGGAAAAGTTTTTAGAGAAGGGCAAGAAGTTGTATGCAGCCTTCATGGATCTGGAGAAAGCATATGCAGGGTGGATAGACAAGGTTTGTGGAAGGTATTAAGAATATATGGAGTGGATGGGAAGTTGTTGAAGGCAGTGAAGAGTATGTATGAGGGTGCTAAGGCTGCAGTGAGTGTGGATGGCAAATTGAGTGAATCTTTCCATTTGAAGGTTGGATTGAAACAAGGATGTGTCATGTCTCTATGGTTGTTCAATCTGTATATGGATGGCGTTATAAAAGAGGCACAAGGTCAGGCAGTGGATGTTGGAGCGGCCCTAGTGAGAGAGGGCAGTGTTTGGAAACTCCCTGTACTGTTGTTTGCAGATGATTCTGTGTTGTTGAGCGAAGATGAAAGGGAGCTGCAAGGCTTGGTAGATGAGTTTGGGAGAGTGTGTAAGAAATGTAATCTAAAGGTGAATGTAGGGAAGAGTAAAGTGATGGTCTTCGAGAGAAGTGAAGCCAGTGAATGTACAGTGAGATTGGATGGGAAGGATATGGAGAATGTGAGTGAATTTAAGTACTTAGGCAGTGTGTTGAGTAAGGATGGAATACTGGAGGGTGAAGTGCTCGAAAGGGTGCAGCAGGGAAGGAAGGTTGCTGGTTCGTTAAAAGCAGTGATAAGAAACAGGGAAGTGAGCATGGAAGTGAAAAAGTTGTTACATGACAGTATTGTGATACCAACTTTGACATATGGAAGTGAAGCTTGGACCCTGTTGGAAGGATAGAAGTCAAGAATGAGAGCAGTGGAAATGAGTTATTTGAGAGGAGCATGTGGAGTCACATGGAGAGGCAGACTAACAAATGAGGAAGTGAAGGAGCGTTGTGGTGTGGTTGAGGATGTGATGGGAAGCGTTAGGAGAAGCACATTAAGGTGGTTTGGGCATGTGGAGAGGATGGAGAGTGGAAGACTGACGAGGAGAGTGTATGTGAGTGAGGTGGAGGGGGCGAGAGGGAGGGGGAGGCCGAGGATGAGATGAAAGGATGGAGTGGAGAGGTATATGAGAGAGGGGGATGTGAGTTGGGAGTGTGGTAGTGAAATGGCAGGGGACAGAGTGACATGGAGGCGATTTGTTTGTGGCCACCCCGTTTGGGATTAAGGCATCTGGCAATAGATAGATAGATAGATTCATAATTGAAGTGATTTAGGCTACAAATAGAGATTGTTGTCACTTCATTCATGTTTTCTCACCTTGTGTACGTTTCATTCATAATTTTGTACTTGAATTTACCCATTACGGCATTGTTTTACGCTGCAGACCTTTAAATTCATTCATGTTTAGGTTGGTACGTCATTCAAGAAGAAAGATACGTGATAGAAAGATGAAATGGGAAAGAAAGAAGAAAGAAATGGAAGAAAAAGATATGAGAATGAAAGAATAAAGAAAGAGAATAAATCGAGAAAGACGGAAACAGAAAAAGAAGGAAGAGGAAGGCAGAGGTAGAAAGAAATGGATGAAAGATGAAGGAAGAGAAGGAGAGAGGGACAAGAATGATGAAAGAGGAGGTAATTAAGCGACTGAGAAAGAGAAGAGGAGGATGAAAGATGAAGGGATGAGGATAGAACAGAGGAAGAAGATGAAAGAAAAATGGCGAGACACGGGTAAGGAAAGAATAGGGTCAAGGATGAAGGAAGAGTTGAGGATAAGAATATATGAGGATGGAAGCTGAAAGAAAAAGTGATGAGACAGGAGGGGGGGGGAGGTTAGTGGGTGATACGTTGGTCCTGCTAAATCTAAAAGTATTAAAAACCAATCTAGTGGGAGGTTTTATATTCTTATTCTATATCTAGCAGTTTTTTATGTCCTATTTGCATTTTTCTCAGATAATCTGACGGATTTTTACCACTTTTAAGACCAATGTAGCGGACTGATATAATTTCCTTTGGCAACGCTGTCATCCCCGCGAAAGGGCAGCAATTACGATGTCATCTTGTTGAATTCTACACCTCTTTCCCCTCTCGTTTCTCCCTCACCCTTTCACCTTACCAAAGCCTTCATAACCTCTCCACTCCTTTCATTTCTTCAGTCATTTTCCAAGAGAGAGAGAGAGATAAAGGCTCTCCATGCTACTCAATCTCTGGCAGCCTCCCGATTCAGTCCCTTAACCCTCAGCTCACACTCAGTGACCTCGTCCCAGGTCTTTTTTGGTCTGCCCTTTGCAACCCCACCCATAACATTAACGCTTCTCATTTTCTGCACCCAGTTCTCATCCCCCATCCTCACCACATGCCCAAACCACCTCAGTCTACCTCTCCTCATCACAACTCTCTCGATTACCTTCGTAACCTGATCTAAAAGCTTTATACCTCCATAATTTCCTCATTCCAGGGCATCACCCTTCCCTTTGTACACAGTTGCAATTACACTCTTCAGCCAATCATGTGGGACAACACACATAATCATATTTATCAGGTCAGTGACTAACCTCACCCCAGTATCTACTGAGGCCTTCAACATTTCAGCAGTCAACCCAGACACACCTGCTGCCTTTCCCACCCGCATCCTGCCTATTGCCTCACTCACAGTAGCAGTGTCAATCAAAGGCCAAGGGCCAAACACTGGATCAGCTGGCTCCAAACCTTCTTTATCCCAATCAAACTCCTCATTCAACAATCGGCTATAATGCTTTCTCCATGCATCTTTAATGTCCTCACTGTTCACCACTACCCTTCCATCATCATTCTTCACACACTGCTCACCTACAATGTCCCGATTATCCCTCTTCACCTGATTTGCCACCCTAAAAATTATATTTTTCCTTTCCCCATGATTTAGATTATCAAGTAAAAGTCTCTGTGACTCAGACTTCTCCCTGTATACCTCTCTTCTAGCCCTGCGCTTGGCAGCCAAGTACTCCTCCCTGTTACCACCCTTCTTCCATTCCCGGAAAAGCCTTCTTTTCTCCTTAACTGCAGCTTCTACACCCTCATCCCACCACCAAGTTACTTTATATCTTTGTGGGCCTCTTGTCCAACTGCATATTGCATCGGTAACCCTGAAGAGGTTGTTCTTAAGGGCTCTATACTGTTCATTAACTCCTCTATTTACGGCTTCCTGTTCAGCCACCACTCTCCTCATCTCACTATAAAAGGCATCCCATACTGATTGGTTTCCCAGCTTCCATATTTTCCTGCTATCATGCTCATGTCGCGTGTTTAGTGCTAAGTATGTGATTGTGTTCTTGCAAGCTATGTCCATACCACAATACAGTGCAACAGGTGTCCTTATAATTTTATATTAGGGAGTACCTTGTCTTTAATATGTTATAAAGCACAGAAGTCGCCTCTTAAACTGTCCTACAAGCAGCATGACAGCCAACTGCATTGCTGCCTTGCGTCTGCTTTGGAGACCCACACTCACGAACCCCACACATACCTATTCAACTCACTCCCCCTCCAGCAGTGTACCACTTACAGAACCAACTTCTTTCCAAGGTTAGAGGAAATACTGAAGTTTGTGTGACTAAAATTTAAACATGTATAAGTGGATCAGTCTATGTATCTATTGCCAGATGCCAAAATCCCATAAGGGGTGGCCATTTGACTTTGAGTTATTTATTTTATGGGGAGGGGCACTAACCCTCCACCAACGCACTCGCTGACACGTAGGGAGCACGTATGGTTTGGTTATGTCAGTGACTAACCTCACTGCCATATCTCCTGAGGCTTTCAGCATTTCAGTAGTCAACCCAGACACACCTGCTGCCTGCCCCACCTACATCCTGCCTATTGCCTCACTCACAGTAGCAGCATCAATCAAAGGTCAAGGGCCAAACACTGGATCTGCTGGCTCCAAACCTTCCCTGTCCCACTTAAACTCCTCATTCAACAACCAGCTGTAATGCACTCTCCATGCATCTTTAATATCCCCACTGTTCACCACTACCCTTCCTTCATCATTCTTCACACTGCTCACCTATAATATGCCAATTCTCCCTCTTCACCTGATTTGCCACTTTAAATATAATATTCTTCCTTTCCCTATGATTTAGATTATCAAGTAAAAGTCTCTGTGACCCAGACTTTGCTCTGTATACCTCTCTTCTACCCTACGCTTGGCAGCCAAGCATTCCTCTTTGTTACCACCCTTCTTCCATTCCCAGAGAACCCTTCTTTACTCCTTAACTACAGCTTCAACACTGTCAACCCACCACCAAGTTACTTTGTCTTGGTGGGGCTCTGTACTGCTCATTAAGGCCTCTGTCAACAGCTTCTGTTCAACCACCACTCTCCTCATCTCACTATAGAAAGCATCCCTAACTACTTGGTTTTCCAGCATCCACATTTTCCTTCTAGGTGCGTGAGTCCTTTTTTTCATCTCTTGCTCTTTAAGCACCATGTCACATATCAGTAATTTGTGTTGCTCCACACACTCCTTGCTTCCCATAACTTTAACATCCCTGACTAACCTCCCATCAGCCCTCCTGACCAGGAAATAGTCTATCTGACTTCAATTTCCCGCACTGTTGCATCTTTATCTCTCTTCTGTTGCTACTTCAACGGTCACTGTTCCTCTGAACTGTCTGCTTGCATCCCTCCACCTCTACGACGGGCATGTAGTACCCGTCTAGCAACAAACTCTTATCCCTTTTCTGTCCAACTCTCTAATGCAAGAGTTAACCATCACTCCCAGTCCTTCATTTATGCAACTGGTCAACTCTGGAACTGTCTTCCTCTGTCTGTATTCCCTACTTCCTATGATCTCCAGTCTTTCAAACGCAGTGTATCCAGGCATCTTGAAGTGAATGGATCTTGAATTTGGCTCTCTTTTATATTGTTTTTGTTTTTTCTTGGAAGGAACAGTTTGTGGGCCCATGGCCTTTGGTTCCTTCTTCCTTGCATTTAAAAAAAAAAAAAAAATCAACCTACTCACTTTTCCTAAAATGTGTGTTATGTTTATTGCCTCCCCATACTCGAGTATCCTTTCCCCTTCCTTATTTCTTGTACCATATGCACATCCCCCATGTACTCCTTCATATCCTTGGGCTTCTTCATCTACATGACCATTTAAGTCCTCTCCCAAAACCACTATCTCATCATCCCCCGTACCACCTACTACACGTATTAAGTCATTCCAAAATCTGTCCTTTTCTACCTTGCCCAAGCCTGTTTGTTGGCATATGCCGATATAATTGCAAACATCATTCCACCAAACAAAATTTTCACTACTAATATCTTATCACTTACTCTCATAACATTCGTAACATATTCCACCCATTTCTCTCCAGTCAACACACCCACATCTCCATATCTGTCTGTCACCCCCTGTCAAAACAGCTTATAATTGCAGTCCTTCCCAGCAGTCTTTCTTGCTGATCCACCCCAGTACCGGACATCCTGCAAACATCCCACATCCGCCCACCTACTGAATGCCTCAACCACTTCTGCTCTACCCCTTAAAACTTCCTACATTCCATGAACCTACTCTTATCGCCCTGGATGATTTAATGTCCTCAGGCTTGCTTTGAAACTCATTCTTGTACTTGGTCATAATTAGTAATAATAAAGGGGGATAGACATACCACAGTCCTCACCTACTGCACAGTCCCAGGTCCAGACAACAGATCTGGGTCCCCTAGCCCACCAGCTTTACCAGTGGCTGTGGTAGTGGCCTTGGTAGGGACACCCTCCGAGCACTTCCAGGTTCGGGCCCCCTCTCTATTGGGTGGAAGTGGCAGCCTCCTGGGACGCTACTTCCAGGTTTGGGCCTCCTCTCTGTTGGGTGGAAGCGGCAGCCTGGGAACCGCAATGCCCTGTACCCTCTAGCACAGGTTCGAACCACATCTCGCCCCAGACCCACGATCTATGCCGGCAGAACCCCAATCACGCATCCCCCCAGAAGTCCACCACTAGGAAGTGGGAGCAAAGTTTTCTGGCTGCACGCTCTTGCTGGCGTCCACCCCTGTAACATAGTGCGGTACGTTGTGTGATATGTAAAGCTCATGTGGTATATATTGCATAAGATAGTTAAAGGAAATGTTTAGGAGAGTATGCTGGTCTGCTCTCCATGTTAGTGTCACACTGAAAAGGTCACCAAAGGGGGATGGTTAGGTAGCTAGTGAAACAGGAGCTCCAGCATTCCCCATCACCAGCATTCCCATTCCCTTTGGGAATGGGGGGGTGTAAGCTGGGGGGAGGGCAATGAAGTGGCAGGGGACAAAGTGACATGGAGGCGATTTGTTTGTGACCACCCCTTATGGGATTAATTTACCTGGCCATAGATAGATTTATAAAGTGATCATCCCTTTTCTGTCCAACTCTCTAATGCAAGAATTAACTGTTACTCCTACTCCTTTATTTATGCAACAGGTCAGCACTGGAACTGTCTCCCTCTGTCTATATATCCTACTTCCTATGATCTCCAGTCTTTTCAATGCAGTGTGTTAAGGCATCTTGGAACGATCAGATCTTGAATTTGGCTCTCTCTTGTATTGTTTTTGGTTTTTTCTTGGAAGGAACAGTTTGTGGGCTCCTGGCCCTTGGTTCCTTCTTCCTAAACACACACACACAGGTCGCAGAGGGAGAGAGACGGAGCTGCTCCTGGATCGAGGGGAAATAATCGCAGAACTAGCAGCGAAAAGGAGATAGCTGTTGTGATTATGTGGTTGAATGCGTGAGTGGTGGTCCCGTCGGATATTAGTTTTAAAAAACGCAAGTTTCGGCCCTAAAAATACAAGACAAAGTGAAAAAGAAAGTTTCCATATGGTTGCATCGTGGCGGAGAGAGACGGAAGATTGTTTACAACTGGCGAGGGGGAATTTGTGGGCTTCACCGAGCTAAATGTAGGCAAAGGAAGTGGTAAGCTGCAAGAAACAAGAGTAGCAGGAGTAGAGAAAACGGCGGAGAGGAATGTCCAGGAGTTAAAAAAGGTATGGGAAGTAATTAAGCAGCTGCAGGAACGGACCATAGAGCAGGAGAGAGAGATCAAAGTCCTACAGAATAGACTGGAAAAAGTTAGCACACGTAGTGAGGAACAAGAAAAAGAAGTTACAGAATTAAAAGCGAATAACGAATCCGCATCAAATGAAATAAAACAGCTGAAGAGGGAGAATAAGAGGTTGGAAGAAGAAAGGGACAGAATAAAAAGTAAACTAGATGAATACGAATCAAAATCGAGGAGGCAAGATGAGCATATTCAGGAAATTAAGGAGCAACATAAGGGGTGGAAGAAAATACAGGGGGAAGGAAATGTAAATTTGAAGGAAATCATAGAACAACAAAGTAAGGAAAAAGTGGAGAAGGAAGTGGTTAGAGTACTAAGAAGTAGAGAATCTTTGGTCAGGGATGTAGCAGACAAGAAAAAAAGTGTGTAATCTCAGGAATAAAAGAAAAACGAATGACAGTAAGATCTGAAAGAGAGAGAGAGGAACTGAGCAAGGCTAAAGAAATAATAGCAGTGGTTATGGAAGGAAACAATGAAGCCCAAGAAGAGATTGAAGAAGTGTTTAGGTTAGGAAAGTACGAGGATGGTGGGGCAAGGCCCTTCCCAAGTAATAGTGAATGAAATCATAAGTAGAACGTGGAAATTGTCAGAGAAAGAGGGGTTTAAAAATGTTTGGATTAGGAGAGATGCAAATGAAGAGGAAAGAGCTAAATTAAAGGAGTTAGTAAAGGAAGCAAAGATAAAAAACGAACAATGAACGGAGAAAGAAAAGACAGAGTTCTATTGGAGAGTTATGGACCAGAAATTGAGAAAGTGGTACCAACGGAAGGAAGGAGAGACGAGAGAATAAAAAACGATGAAAAAAGTTTGAAAGTGGCGTACACAAACATTGATGGACTAATATCGGCAAGGTTAGAAATCAATGATTTTTTGAGGGCACACGAACCTGATGTTATGTGCTTTGTAGAGACTAAATTGAAAGAAGATATTGATATTCATATGGGAGGTGGGAAATACAAATTATGGAGAAGAGACAGAAAAGAAAAAATGGGAGGAGGAGTGATGATAGCAGTGAAGGACAACATAAACGTAGATACTGTGGAAATTGCAGAGGGCAGGGCCGAAGCCATAAATTTGAAACTAGAAACTGGGGAGAATGGTAAGAGAGATATGGCAGTGGTATATGTTCCCCCTAAGACGAGAGCATGGAATGACGATGAATACCAGGAGATGTTGTCAGACATGGTTAGTTATCTACAGAAAGTGATCGAGAAAAGCAACAATATAATCCTAATGGGTGACTTTAATTGTAAAGAGGTGAACTGGGAGGAATGGGACTCGGGAGGCAGCGAAGATTCGTGGGGCACTAAATTGTTAAATATAGCAATGAATATTGTAATGACACAGTGGGTTAAAGAAGAGACACGATTCAGAGGTGATGACACACCAGCAAGATTAGATTTGCTACTATCCAAAGAACCTGATGTAATTGAATCATTAAATTATCTGTGTCCTATAGGAAAAAGTGATCATGTGGTCATCGAGTTCCAGATGATAATAGGGAACGTGGTGCCAAGAGATGAGCTTTATAGGCAAGGAAGATACAACTTTGGGAAAACAAACTTTGCAGAATTGAGAAAATTTTTTGAAAATGCGGACTGGAGAAAATTCAGAGAAACAAGAGAGATACAGAGGAAGTGGGATATCTTTTTAGACCTCTATAATCTGGGAGTGGAAAAATATGTGCCAAGAGTAAGTGGGAAAGAAAACAGGAAAAAGGTGTGGTTTAATAGAAGGTGTATAATAGCGAAAAAAGAGAGGGACATGGCATGGAACAAATGGAAAAAGAGAAGTAACATCAGAAAAAAGGAAGAATATAAAAGAACTAGAAATGAATATACAAGAATACGTAGAGAGGAAGAAAGGAACTTTGAAAAAGGTATAATTGACAAATGTAAGGATGAACCCAAATTGTTTTATAGATTTGTTAATGGCAAATTGAAGCAAAGGGAAGGAATCACCAAACTGAAAGTAGAAGGAGAGGTCTACAAGGATGCAGTAATGCAAGCTGAAGTAATGAACAAATGTTTCCAGTCGGTTTTCACTAAGGAAAGGGAGTTTGTGGAAGGAGAGGGAATGATTAGAAATGTAGTGATAAAAGATATAAAAGTGGAAGTGCAGGAAGTGTATAAATTACTGGGAGCTCAAGATGTAAGGAAGGCCCCAGGACCGGATGGAATCTCTAATTGGGTACTGAAGGAATGCAGAGAACAGCTGGCGGATAAGATTCACAATTTAATTGTGTGCTCCTTGGAAGAGGGGAAAGTGCCTCGGGAATGGAAGAGGGCAAATGTGGTGCCAATCTATAAGGGAGGAAACAAGGAAGAACCCCTGAATTATAGACCAGTGTCCCTAACCAGTATGGTTGAGAAATTGTGTGAGAGAATCCTGAAAGATAGATGGATAAAATATCTGGAAGAGATGAATATTTTGACTGAAAGTCAGTATGGATTCAGAAGTGGAATGTCATGTGTTTCCAACTTGTTGAGCTTCTACTCAAGGGCGATTGACGTGCTACAGGAGAGAGACGGTTGGGTGGATTGTGTGTACTTAGATCTGGAGAAGGCCTTCGGCAAAGTACCCCACAAGAGACTATTATGGAAATTAGAGCATATAGGAGGACTTAAGGGAAGCCTCCTGGAATGGATGAGAGACTTTTTGAGTGACAGACAAATGAGGACAGTAATAAAGGACAGGACATCTGGATGGAGGGAAGTAACAAGTGGTGTCCCACAGGGCTCGGTGTTGGCACCAGTAATGTTCTTGATTTATGTAAATGATATGGTAGATGGAGTGAACAGCTACGCAAGCCTGTTTGCTGATGATGCAAAGATCTTGAGAAAGGTAGAGGTTGAAGAGGACTGTAAAATGCTACAGGAGGATCTGGATAGGATATATGATTGGAGCCGGATGTGGGAAATGAAATTCAACGCAAAAAAAATGTAAAATATTGGAAATGGGTAAAAGTACCAAGAGGCCATCATTGAATTATTTGATGGGTAATGAACCAATTAGAAAAGCGAGAGAAGAGAAAGATTTGGGAGTGCTGGTCCAGGATAGTTTGTCACCTGAAAAGCACATAAATAAGATAGTGAGAGAGACATATAAACTCTTGACCAATATAAGAGTGGCATTTCATTACATGGATGAGGAGATGATGAAAAAATTGATAGTGGCCATGATCCGGCCCAGGTTAGAATATGCAGCAGTAGTGTGGTACCCACACAAAAAGAAAGATATAACCAAGATTGAGAGAATACAAAGAACAGCAACCAAGATGGTCCCTAGTCTGGCAGATTTGCCATACAGGGAGAGGCTGGAAAGGCTGGATTTGCCCTCCTTAGAGGAAAGGAGAAAGAGGGGTGACATGATTGCAGTGTTCAGGACCATGATAGGAGTAGATAAAATTGACAGAGAAAATCTGTTTGTGTGGGATGAGAGAGCAACAAGAGGACACGGAATGAAACTAAAGAAGCCAAGCTGCTCGAAGGACATCAAGAAATTTAGTTTTCCGTATAGATGTATAGACCTGTGGAATAGCCTGGACAAAGAGATCGTCCGGTCTAAAAACTTAAATGAGTTTAAGGCAAAATTTTACTTACTGAGAAACAGAGACGGGACCCCACGAGCGTAGCTCATTTCCTGTATATCACAATTAGGTAAATACAATTAGGTAAATACACACACACACACACACACACACACACACTGAAGGAGAGAGGTGGGAAAGGATTACTGTTATTGTTAGATGTATGGAACAAAGCTTGGATAAGTGAAACTATAGCAGCAGAGTGGAAGAAGGCAGTGATTGTACTCCTGGGGCCGGATACTCAAAAGCTGTCCCAAGTTAGGACAACTGGCTGTCGTAAAGAGCTTAGGATATCCAACCTTATGCCACACCTAGGACATCCCAAATTACCGATACTCAAACAAGATTGAAAACGTCCTAATGCTGTCCTAGGGTGTTTTCCATGAAGCGCACCAGAGGGCAGTAAGAGCGCCAGCTGATTTGTCGTTAGCCAATCACAATTGCAGTTCATCGACATAATCGCCAATCAAAACAGAGATTCTCCGAAAATGAGACGGATGATCAAATTCAAAGACAAACACAGAGCGGCTTAGTTGACAGTGTCTCTAGCAAGGCCTAAAGAGGTCCCTAGTACTTTACAGTACGTAAATTTAATAGTGTGCCAAAATATAATGGAAGGCCCTCCACTTAAGAAATGCTGTCCTAACTTTTCTGAAAAAGAATTATGGAGGTGTCGGAAAGAAGGAAAATATTATTTGGAAAATTAAGTAACACCATCATGTCCCGAGTCAAAGCAAATGCATGGGACAGTGTAAAAGATACTGTAAATAATGTGAGTTGTATTCAAACACAAAGATGCACATAAATGTACATGGTACAGAGGGAATGGGGATTGTACTGAAAGAAGCCTGATTGATTACGTGCTCGTAGAGAGGTCGATGCTGGGAATGGTTGCTGATACAAGGGCTGTGAGAGGACGATATGGAGGTCTGTCAGATCATATGATTGTGGTATGCAATATCAAGCTGAGAGGAGTGAAGTGGATCTGGAGAGAGAGAAGCAGTCAGGGGGGAAAGACTGAAACAATCTGAGGATGAAAGAAATGGCAGATGATTACAGGATCAAAGTAGAGGAGGAGTTAGAATCACTGAATTGGAATGAAATGGATCTGGACAGCCTGTGGAATGCATATAGGGATTGCTTAGTTAGGAATGCTAAAGCGGTGTGTGGTGTGGCAAGGGTAACAACAAAGAAGAAAGGTACAGCATGGTGGAATGATGAGGTTAAGAGAGTGGTGGAGGAAAAGAGGAAGAAATGGCTAGAGTGGTTACAGGGCAGGGGTTCAGTTGAAATAAGAACTGAATATATTGAGAGCAAGAAGCACGTAAAGAGACTAGTGAAGAGGAAAAAGAAGGAGGTAAGTGATGATCTGGAAGAAAAATGAATGCAAACTACTCTGAAAATAGGAAGTTACTTTGGAAAGAGGTGCGGAAATGTAGAAGTGAAAGCGGAAAGAAATGTGATGGTGTGAAGGATACAGGTGTTAGATTATCAACCCATGGGGATGAAGTAAGGACCAGATGGAAAGAATATTTTGAAAGCCTGATGAATGGGAACAGAGAGAGCAGAGCGGCTGTAATCATGATTGGTTTTGGGGGTGTGCAGAGAAGGAATGCAGTGCCAGGAGACTTGACGGCCTCAGGGCACCCTGCCAGGACAGCTGCAGGGACACCCTCCAAGCGCGGCTTGGCACTGCAACTGCCCTGCCATTATACACCCAATGATAGGGCAGCCCCCTGGGGCACTACTCCCAGGTTCGGGCCCCTCTCTATTGAGCGGAAGCGGCAGCCTGGGAACCGCAATGCCCTGTACCCTCTAGCACAGGTTCGAGCCCCATCTCGCCCCAGACCCATGATCTATGCCAGCAGAACCCCAGTCAAGCCTCCCCCCAAAGTCCGCCACTAGGTAGCTGGGGCAAAGTTTTCTGGCCTCATGCCCTTGCTGGCGTCAACCCCTGTAACGTAGTGGGATACGTTGTGTAATATGTAAAGCGCATGTGGTGTAGTGCATAATATGATTATAGATGAGTGTGTTGTCCCAGATGATTGGCTGAAGAGTGTAATTGTAAATGTGTACAAAGGAAAGGGTGATGCCCTGGAAAGGGGAAATTACAGAGGTATAAAGCTCTTAGATCAGATAATGAAAGTAATGGAGAGAGTTGTAGAAGGTATGATTAGAGAAAGAGTGAATATCGATGAGATGCAGTTTGGGTTTATGCCAGGCAGGGGGACCACTGATGCCATATTCATTGTTTGACAGCTTCAGGAAAAATATATTGGAAAGAAAAGGGAATTGTATTTTGTTTTTATTGATTTGGAAAAGGCCTTTGACAGAGTCCCTATAGAGGTGGTGAAGTGGGCAATGAGAAAGCTAGGGATGGAAGAATGGCTGGTTAGGGTGGTTATGGCCATGTACATGGGTGCTCACACCCAGGTAAGAGTGAATGGAGCTTTGAGTGATGAGTTTTCCGTGAATGTTGGTGTGCATCAGGGGTCAGTTTTGAGTCCCTTGTTGTTTATCATGGTGCTTGAAGCCCTCTCACGTGACTTCAGAGATGGACTCCCATGGGAGATGTTGTATGCTGATGATTTGGTGTTGATTGCAGAGAATGAAAAGGAGGCAGAGAAAAGATTTAAGAAGTGGAGAGATGGTATGGGGTACAAGGGCTTAAGGGTAAATGCAGATAAAACAAAAGTGATGATATCTAGGGTTGGTGGCGGTACAATCAGAGGAGAGGGAGAGTGGCCATGTGCAGTTTGCCACAAGGGTGTGGGAAGTAATTCCATCTTGTGTAGTGTTTGTGATAAGTGGGTGCACAAGAGATGTAGTGGTAATAGAGGTAGACTGCGAGATGATGCTGATTTCATGTGTGCTGCGTGTCAGGGAGCAGGTGGAGATTGTTAGGCGTGAGAGGGTTGAACTTGCAGGTGAGTCTCTTGAGTGTGTGGAGGAGTTTTGTTATTTGGGAGACGTGTTATGTGCCGGAGGTGGGGCTGGAGTTAGCTCGGTTGCTAGGGTGAGAAGTGGTTGGAAGAAGTTCAGGGAGCTGTTGCCTCTCCTGACATTGAGAGGACTCTCCTTACGTGCTAAGGGGTCTTTGTATGTAGCATGTGTTAGGAGTGTGATGCCGTTTGGTAGTGAGACCTGGGCAGTAAAGGAAGAGGATATTCGCAGGTTTAAAGGTACAGAAATGACAATGATTAGGTGGATGTGCAGTGTGTCCCTGCGTGCAAGGCCTGGGGGGGCTGGGTTTACGATGGAAGAGTTGAGAGGTAGGATGGGACTGAAGTGTATTGGTGTTGTGATGAGGAGAGGTAGGCTGAGGTGGTTTGGACATGTGGAGAGGATGGGGGATGATAATTGGGTACAGAGGGTGAGAGGTGTTAATATTGGGGGAGGGGTTGGGAGGGGTAGACCGAGAAAGACATGGGACGAGGTCATTAAGTGTGACTTAAGGGTTAAGGGACTGAACAGGGAGGCTGCCAGGGATTGAGCAGCGTGGAGAGCCGCCATTAGGTGTCCAAGGCCAACGCATGCAAGCATGTTGGAGCCTTCAAAAATGAAAACAAAACGATTGTTTCATTATAGCTGATTAGCCCCATCATGATAGCTATAAGCTACCATTTTTCCCACAGATCCAGCTGCCTGGGTACATAGAACAGGTACGAGACAAACTGGTGGAGAACATTCACAAGATGTGGGCCATGAACAAGATCGAGAAGGGCTGGATGTACGCTGAGAGGCGAGATGACCTGCGTCTCCACCACCCCTGCCTTACAGCCTTCGAAAAGCTGCCCCCCTGTGAAAAACGACGTGATGCAACTCTGGCACTACAGACATTAAAGTAAGTACATGATTAAGTTTGGCTTGGTTAGGTTTGATGTGCTTAGAGTTGGTTACATTAGTATTGTGCTGTTAAAATAAACAATTTTGCAGTTTTCTCCCTGTTCAGAGATTCAGGGTTTCTCATTGCTTTCTCGGTATCCTGCAAGATAGATTATTTTATATTGTTCTTACTCTTTTCCTCAAAGGTGTATGTGAGAAAAAAAACGAGCGTCCTAGATACTCCTCACTGTAAGTTATCTAGGTTTAACAGAGGTATATTTGCATAAGTCTCGTGAGTAAATCAGGCAATTAAATCCCCTAACTCACCTACAATCACCTCTCATTTACTATAGCTAGTTCCCTAAGATTTGGCCAAATCAACAAGGTCACTTAGCTACGTATTGAGTCGAACAACAAGATGACGACGGGCGTGCTGTTTCGGTCTTTCCTGGGCAATCAGGCGTCCTTTGGGGGTGTATGTACAATACAGGAGTTTAGCGCAGCTACTGACGGAGTGAAATCTACTCAAGGAGTGTGCAAGATGGCGAGCTTCTTGTCCCTCATAGGATAGAAGAGTTGCCAACTATTGCTTAATTACATCAAGTACAGCTAACTTACTCCATAAAATATACAAGGTGAATCTAACTTAATCTAATCTTAGTTTTAATTAAACTAAACGAAATATTCCCCTTTTCTACAGATAGATATACTGTATATATATATTAAACTGGCCTCCCGTTTTATCGTGGGCTTTTTCATCCTTACCACGTCATCCACGCAGGCGCAGTTTAGGTCAATGGAAAATTCTCCAGTTTTACATGTATGTACATAGTTGTCTACCAATGTTAAACGCAGTAGCATTTAATTTATTAATAATAAGAATTAACAGAACGTAATCTCTGGGTTTTTAAACCTTTCAAGTACGTTTTCCTCTGCTCTTTAACAATCGACAACTAAAGTAAAAAGCACAACAGCTCGGGGGAAAATATTTCCCACAGTTTTGGGGCTGGGCGAAATATGATACGCTGTATCATGTAATATGTCCCTTTGCCCAAAGCTCTCTCCACTGATCTCTAGAGCCCTGTGCTGCGACCCTTCTAGGTCGCACATCTTGACCCAATTGCTCTCCACCATCCTCGGTTTCCAGGGGAGCCGTTAATTCTAGGGGTACCAGTTTATCTATCGTTTTCATACTGAGATGTCCCCTACATTTAATTTTTACAAGTCTTAGCACCCCCTCTGAGTCTGGATGTGTGGAAATCACCTTAGCTAACGGCCACTGGGATCTTGGTTGTTCGGTTTTCACTAAGACCACATCTCCTATATTTATAACTGATTTGTTGCTGGCAGCCTGAGCCCCATAATATCTTTCTCTTAGGCTCAAGAGATATTCTTCACTCCAATGTCTATTCCAGATGTCCAATACCCTTTTAAGACGTTGGTATCCCTCGCGCAGATGTTGTCCTAGTTCATTAGTTCCAATTGTAGGATCATTTATTTCCTCCTGGATATCCACACAAGGTATTGGATGAAGTTTCCTGCCATGCAACATATGAGCAGGTGTCAATGCTTCAATTCCAAGGCTAGTATCATCTAAATAGGTTAACGGTCTATTATTAATCCTAGCCTCAATTTCAGTTATCACCGTTCTCAGTTCCTCTCTGGTGATCTTAGTTCTGTGTAGAGTTTTCCGTAGGCAGTTCTTTACTATTCCAATCATTCTTTCTGTAAATCCATTTTGCCATGGTGCTCTTGGAGCAATGAACTGCCAGATACAATTTCGGATTCCCAGTGCTGTCTTAACCTTTGGGTCATTCATTATGTTCAAAAGTAAAGGTGCTGTTCCAACGAAATTAGTTCCGTTGTCGCTTATTAATCTGGTAGGACAAGACCTTCTAGCAGCAAATCTTCTAAATACATTCAGGAATGTCTTTGAACTGAGATCTTCTGCCATTTCTAGATGGACTGCCCTCGTATAGGTGCAAGTAAACAAACATATATACCTTTATGGGGAGTTCCCTCACCCGTAACAGTTATAGCCCGTGTAATCAACTCCAGTTACCTTGAAGGGCCTACTAACATTCACCCTATCCTCTGGTAAAGCAGGTGGTCCTGGGTAGTCATATGGCATTTGCTCATACCTCCTGCATATTATACAGCCTTTGAGATATTTCTTTACAACCGATCTACCCTTAGGGACCCAATACTTTTCGCGGACTCGGGCCAAGGTCTGTGGCACACCTCCATGAAGAGTCAAGTCATGGGCTTCCTTTACAATTAACTCTACAAAATAATCTTTCTTGGGTAGCAGTATAGGATGTCTAGTTTGGAGAGGCAAATCAGCCTTTATTATTCGGCCACGGCATCTAATCAGACCCTTTCCGTCTAAGAACAATCCTAAATCTTGGATCAATTTGTTCTTATCAGTGCCTTGACATAAAAGGTTAAAAATCTCTCCATAATACTTCCTTTGTATCATTCTCAACCAATATTCCATGGGATCAAACTTCTTAAACCCCACTTTCTTATTCAAAAATTTAACAACTAACCTAGTGGTGTTAATGAGTTGTTTTATAGATGAGAATCTGCTAATGTCAATTATTTCTGGCTCAGGTACTACTGGATCCAAGTTTACAACACTAACCTCAGCAATACTATACAGTTTTTGCTCAGGCCAATCCTTAGTGAGTAACCATTTAGGACCTTTAAACCACAAGTCATCCTTGATCAGTTTCTTTACTGTGGAACCTCTTGAAAGTAAATCAGCTGGATTTTGTTTAGAGGATACATGCATAAACTTAAATTTAGAAGACATTTCTCTTATAGTCTTCACTGTATTGCGGACAAAAGGAATTTTACTGTCATCCTTTCCTATCCAGTAATAACAAATTTCACTGTCAGTCCATATATAAATATCCTCAAACTGAGTATCCAGAGTAGTGGTTAGATACCTGGCCAATTTATTTCCTATCTCTATGGAAGCCAATTCCATTTGAGGTAGGGTTCTTCCCTTAATTGGTGCAACTCTGGCTTTGGACATAATAATTTTACTGTCATGTCCTGTTGCACAATAAGCTACTGCTCCATATGCCTTCTGAGAAGCATCACAAAAAATGTGTAAATGTGACTTCTCGTTACTGTTTATCATCCTGGGAATACATATGCTTGATGATTTTTCAAATTCCTTCTGAATCTGTTCCCACTGTTCAGCATACTTTTCACCTAATTCTGTGTCCCAGTCTAACTTTTCTCGCCAAGCCTCTTGCACTAAACATTTTCTCTTAATAACTATAGGACTGACTAATCCTAATGGGTCAAATAACATGGAGACCTGACTTAACAGGGACCTCTTGGTGAGAGTGACATCGGAGAACTTAATCGGCTTTAAACTTATTTCATCAGCCTTTGTATCCCAGTTAAGACCCAACACATTTTGAGTTTCGGGAATGTCAGTATTTGGATAGTCCTCTTGTATTTTATTCCTCAAAAGCGGTGAATTTGTATTCCAGCTCTGTAGCGGCAAATTTGCCTTCCCACATTCGGAATTGGCTACTTCATAAGCCTTCAATACTTCCTTCTCTGTATCAGCAACACCTTGCAAATTATCCATGTAAAAAGCCTGCCCTATTTCTGGGCATTTGGCCCTTTCAAAATGATGCTTCAATGTGTTGCAAAGTAGGAAAGGACTAGCACAAGAGCCAAAGAGCACTGACCGGAAACAGTAGGTTTTCAATGGACTATCCTCAATTTGAGGGTCTTGAGGCCAGAGGAATTTTGTAAATTTCCTATCCTCCTCCCTCAATCCTATTCTGAGAAAAGCCTTACTAATGTCTGCTGTAAAAGCATAAGGTTTCTCTCTAAATCTTAGTAATACATTCCCTAACTTCTCTGTTAGTGTAGGTCCACAGTATAGGCAATCATTTAAGCTGGCTGACCCCTTGGACACTTTACTACTACAATTGAAAACTATCCTTATGGGATTTGTTACTGAATCTTTGCTTACAGCATGATGTGGTAGATAGTGTCCCTCTTTATGGTTAACAGGGACTTCTAATTCTTCAATAAATTTATTCTTCATTTGATCCTTTATAATATTATCATGTATGGTTAAATGTTCTGGATTGTTTCTCAACTTTCTTAGAAGAGAATTTAACTGAGCTTTAGCTGCTTGGAAATTTGTAGGTAATTCCAAATGGTTTAGTTTCCATGGTAATCCTACCCAATACTGTCCATCCTTAAATTCCATAGACTGATTATACAAATCCAAAGTTATTTTATCTTCAGGGGTTGGATCTTCAGTGTGTATTCCTACACTGTCTAGGTCCCAAAGTTTGTGTACAGGTTCAATTTTTTCATCCAACAAGTCATTTATCTGAGTAGGTTCTAATTCTGCACCTATTCTAGCTACCATCAATGACTGTGTGGGAGTAACAAAGACTGAATCTACTAATTTGGCCTCTCCTTTGTCTTTCTTAGGAAAAGGCAACTGACCCATAATAAGGTTACCTCCTGGACTCTTGAACAACTGTACTTTATTCTTCTTAAAGGTCCTGTGTAAGAATCTTCCACAGTAATCTGATCCAGTTATCATTTTTATGGGACCCACAGTATCTGATTTTACATTATGTTTTGCCAATCTTATCCCTGAGCTTTGCAAATTATCAGAGGTTTCCTTTAGTCCCTTTATATAAATACTGGTTTCCATCTTATCCAGTACAGCTGCTGTTATGCGACATTTATATCTGCCAAGTTGTATTAAGGGTCTAACTAAATCAAAGGACTGTGCGTCTTTAGTAGTTAAGAACCCTGTAATGGCTAGATTTACCTTGCCGACAATAGGTAACTTTAATTTATCTACAATGTCTGCAGAAATGAAGGTTTTCTGCGCACCTGTATCAAAAAGAGTACATACTAATATGTTCCTATTTTCACCCATTACCTTTACATCAGCAATTGGAACTGCAGCTGGCATCGTTACTGGAGTATTTGCTTCCGCAACTGTCATAATGACACTTGCAGTTTTAGGAACCTCATGTTTCATCATTCTTGGACACAAAGCACTATGATGATTGTCTTTTTTACATTTGAAACAAAGATTTAGTTTAATTTTACAGTCAGCGGAACCATGTTCGCTATTCATACAAATCATACAACATCCCAATTCCTGAAGTCTCACTATTCTAGAAGCATAATCAGGATACTGTTGGCAAGATACACTGGAATGTTGTTCACCACAAAACACACAAACCTTCTTGTCCTTTACCATGAAAATTTTTACCTTCTTAATTTCATCAGCTTGTCTATCCCCTGTCTTTATTAATTTATCCTCAGACTTTAAAGAGCTAAGAAAAGTACCTATCTCTTCCTTAGGTACAGCCTTACCTATTCTTGGCTTGGCTTTCCCAGCCAGTTGGTTAGTGGTTCTTTTCCTTATTTCAGCCTTTGATTTATTTTCAACAGGCTTCACTGTTCCTTGCAAGTGTTTACAGAGTTGCATCAAGCCTTTCTCAATCTCCTCACAGGAGACATTATCTTTCTGGTACCTGCCATACAGAGCGTCCTTAGTTCTTGGTAGAAGTTTTAAGGACACAATTCTAGAAAGCACCCAGTCTGCTGCCTTAACATCTTCGTAAGTACCTAAGGCCTTTAAATTACAACCTGTCGCAATCCGAAAAC